>OFHS01001200.1:16753-30189 GCA_900245855.1 Calvadosia cruxmelitensis
AACAAACAAACAAACACACAAACAAACAAACAAACAAACCAACAAACAAACAAACAAACACACAAACAAACAAACAAATGTGTGCTACTGTGCTTCAAGGATGACCCATGATTGTATATGGAGAGAACTTTTCTAATTTCGTATACAGTCCAACCTGTATTAGCGGCCACCTCTATAGAGCAGCCACATGTGTATAAAGACCATTCTTCATAACCCCAAAATGACACTTTCTATAGAAATCAACCTGGACAGAAAGGCCACCCGCCTATAAAGGTCCTTCTTGTCAGGTCCCAAATTTGACCATTACAGACAGGTTTCACTGTACCCAATTCATGACAATGAGTATCCCGATAAATGAAAATTATTGTATGCATGCTTGCTTTTCCTCTCGAGCTATCGAAGCACTCTTGAATGAGAGCATGATTTTCATAAAAATGTCACGGGCTCAGAATCAGTGTTATAGTGGCGAGTTAGCCTCGCTCGTATGCTCCATGACAATCAGCCTCAACTCAATGCATACTCTCGCTTTCTATTCGCCTGTGAGATCAGTAATCTCTGATTCAATATTCATTCTTGATTGACGTCTGCAGACTGAAAGCACCGTCCTTTCCGCTCTCTGTTATGGCTGGGTTAGATCGTAGCACTGTTGAAGTACAGGAGCAGGACGCACACCATTGATCAAAACATCACGTGGTCGTCATCGCCAATGAAATGCTAATAGCACGAACACGAGATTACCCATGAATCGAGGCTCACCTTGATGAAGCTTTCGAATTGAGCCTTGATATCTTCAGGTGCTTTTTCCAGACCACTCTTCAACTTTTCGACACTTGCTTTCAGAAGTTTGAGTTCGCTTTCCAAAGATTCGACGGTGAATCTAGCCAGGGAAAGCAAAGGAAGGTAAAAGTGAATAAATATGCGTACAATTCCAATTTCTCAGGTCTTAATATAGGAAACAAATAGTGTAGGCTTTCTGAGCAAACAGTGGTTTTCCCCTCTGTTTATCATCATCATCATCATCATCATCATCATTTTGAAAATTCGACGAAATTCCAGCAATCTGGCCAGCAGAGGTGAACTGTCGTTTCTACCATTAACGATTGATGTTAAATGTAATATGGTGAAGTATCTTAATACTCGAGCTTCATGTTGCAACGTAAACGCCGAAATTGTATCTCTAAACCGTCCCAACATTTTGCGATGCTTTGCTACAGTCCAATCAAGTTAATTCGCGAAATTAGTAAAATGGAAATCGTTACTTTATATCCTCTCAGAGGAATCAAAATTCACTGAAAGACTTGTTTCCTAGTTTCGTATAACGAAGTGTTTCCCCGTCCGGCTGCCGGAGCTCATCGCGATCGCCGTCCGGCTGTTGGTTTGCACACGCGCAGCTTTTATTTTCTAAGAGAGTCGTTTGATTGAATCCAGTCTCGTCTCCATTATTCTCAATTGGAGGCTACACGCCATCAATTTGGCGTCATGATTTGATTGCTGGCTGCTTTGGCGCATGCGGAGCACTGGACTTCCTTTCCGTCTGACCATTTCCCGTGAGTGGTGTCGAAGGAGTTTTGATGTTAAAATTACAGAATGTGGAAACTCAATTCGAACAGAGTGCGATCGCTGACGTCCGACAATGGACGCTTTGACTTCTATCGTCAGCCGTTTCGACGCTTAAAAGGATTGTACGTCACTGCTGCTCAACCAGGCGGTGAAGGAGTTGCTGAAGATGGAGCCATCTGTGCGTTGGTTGGTGGTGCTAGCTCGTCAGCTGACATTGAGCTGGGCAATGGCAAGAAGGCCAATTTCAAATCAATGTCGAACTGGCTTCAATCCGCAATCGAATGCACTGGCAACGAGGCGTTCGATGAACTTGAGGAAATCGATTTGGATGACAATAAACAGATTGAAGGCAAAATCAAAGATCCGCGTCTCTTCAGATCGACATGGCAAGATGGATGGAATGATCGCCTCGTCAAGAATGACAGCATCCAAGTGAAATATCTCTCAGACGATAGTCATGGTGGATGGCATGCAGCTGAGAATGGCGAAGACATGGTCTTGCTTGATGTGGATGATTTAGATGCGTGCGAAACCACGATCGTTGAGCAAGATGACGATCGACATTCATGCAGCAAGGAGACGATGATTGGCAGGACTCTGATTGCCAACGCCATTGGAGGTATGCGAGGCAGAGGACTGAAGTCTCGTTTTGTTAAACTCAACAACGAAGACAGCCGTGCCAACGCAAGCAAGCTACACGTGACAACCTGCAACGTGGATGGACACACTGTCATCAACGTGCAGCCAGATCGAAATGTGTACGACCCCAGTCTCGCCTTCTTCAAACTTCTTGGCATCGAGGATGAACACGAAGACGTTGCGAATGGCAACACGGTTGTCGATCAACCAATCAACAGCAAGATAGTCATTGGCAATCTGTCACTCGACAAACAGAGTATGTATTGAAATGAACCTCGTTTAGTTTTGATCCAGTGATTGATTCAATATAAATATTACGACTTTGTAGCCCATTCCAATTGAGAAATTGTTGATTGCTTTATAGGAAACAACCTCAACATCAACCGAAAACCATCAGGCAGATTTAAGAATCTCTTTGTTTGGATTAAAACAACTTTGACTACGACTGGAAAACGCCGCAGCAAATACACAGTTTAATTCATGGCTTGGCGTGTTCCTGCAATTCATACTGAATCGCACTTCGGTATATAATTGTATAATTCATGATTCAAAAGCTGACTTTCATTTTAAGAATTATTGGCTTTAAATTGTCTGTTTGACTGGCAAAGAGAGCTGAAAACTTTGAGGAAGTTACTGTTGCAAACGTATTTATTAATAATTTAGTTAACATTGTGAAGTATGCTCGACTTGAATTCGTCAATATTCAACCTCAGCATGCGCGTGGAAAAGCGGACTAGGATTTAGGAATTAGATCATGGGGTTGCTGAGTGTCGTCTGCCGTGTAACGAAGTGAGGAAGTTGAAGAACCTCAAACCTTCGAATTGTTTCTTAGAAGGAGGATACTAAGTCAACATGAAAGTATAAGAGGTCTTGCCTTCTGTATGAGTTTCGGGGTCCCAGTTTTTATACCGACAAGGCTACGACAATCTCTCAGATATAGTTGAACAAAACTTTTATCTTCCACTTTCGAAATACATCTCTTCCGATCTTCGAACGTGGAAAACGTGTCACCAATGATCACATCACGAAAAGAATGATCAGCCGCCATGTTGATTCTTGTTGGCTTTGAGCTGAAGTCGTGGATCGACCTTGGCTTATGTAAGATTGGCACCAAAAAGCTGCGCGTGCGCAAACCGACAGCCGAGCCGCGATCACGATGAGTTTGGCGTCTGGCAAGAGGACGGGGAAACACTTCGCTGATTACATATCCGATACCTGGATTATTAGATACAGCGGAATCTGAAAAACTGGATTCAGCTGTTTGATAACGACGATGTCATACCTGCAGGCAGCGGAGACGTCTTTGACTTGCGTTGGGAAATCAAGCAAGTGCTGTTTCTTCGTTTCCGCAACCTATAAGCCCAACAATAACAAAGAGTAAGACAGCATCAGACATTAAATGTCCTATGAATCGCATCCGCAGACTCTCTCCGCAATCACAGAAATGAAGCAATGGTAAAGGTGCTTTTACACTGGTGCGATTCCCATGCGAACATTTGAGGTGCATGCGATTCTAGAACGGGTGCTATGCGTGAAGTGAAAAGTATGTCGCAAAATTTATCACAAACTTTGCATCCAAACTATTCATGTCATCTTTTCTCGTCGCTACAGATAAGAAGGTTACGCTAGAATCTGAATTTTAGTGAAACTCAAGACTATGTGACTGCTATGTTTGATTTCAGCCAATCAAAAGCCACAAATGGCGATCCATTGTGTATGTCCTTTGTATTTTGAACCAAAGTTTGCTGTTGGCGCCAAATTCAACTTTCATAACCTTCTCATTAAACGAAATTCATAAAAGCACTTAAAGCTCGCACAGAAATTCACAATCTAAATATCTAAACTAAGTCAAGCTAAAATCCTTCTGTTTTAGTCTAGCTCCATGAGGTGCGCTTAATGGACATATCTAAAGAGTGGTTCGGGACGAGATCTCAAATACAAATGGTACGAATTAAGTACCAGACTACACTTTCTTCCCTACCCACGAATAAGACCCCTGTCCCTGCAGATCAATGCCCCAAAACAATGATCGTTGGACACCCTTGAAATACTTCATGGCACCCCAACCATTCGCTTCAAAAGACAAAAGTGCTAGTAGAAGTATGCCATTTTGTAAATTTGACGTCAACAAATGCAACATCCAATTACGACCCATAAGCCTCCGACTTCCATTCCTGACACAAGATCGAGCACTGTCTTCGACTAGATCTTAACTCTCCAAATAAATTCATCAAATGTGAATACATAATGCTTGAGATTGAGTCCTAGGCTACGCTGTCTTGTTGGTCCACGTGTTAATTATTGTTGCCGTGATGCTCTCTGTACACAGCAAGTACGAGACTCACGACAAAAGCGCATCAAAAAGAAACAAAGCCTGATGCCACGCAACAGCAGTGCTAACCTGAGCGATGAAATGAAGCAAGTTCATCCGTGGCTTGTTGGCGCGCGTGTCTTGCAATTTCAACAGCGTGTTGATCGTAAATCCACCGGCGTTGCCAGCAAACGAGCCCTAAAGATACGGCGAACAGAATTACGAATTTAGACAGATTTCTGGCAATGGTGACAACATGTACCTCACAAGGTGTATTTTATACTTGGGTCTCCCGAACAAACAAGCAACTATGTGCTTAAGGGATGACCCATGATCATATCATGTAATTAAACTCGTATGCCTCTGAACGATTTCATGTGTGGCCATTGGTGCTTGGTTGGTGGGAGGTGTTTCGAATTCCGTATGCGTTGGGCTCTGAGGCCTGTCACCACCCACCACCAAGCACCAGTCACACTGCTAGGTCAGTGGAATTCCTAAGCATACTTACCATGAACTTGTGGTCGGGCGGGCGGGGAATCGAAATGATTGACATGTCACTTGAATCGAACTATATGGATCGAATGTAATCGCGATCTCTGAATCGAAGCCGTTACTTGTAGGGCGTGATCGACATATCACATCTCCTGAATTGGTGAGTCGAGGGCCATCGAGCCCTATTTCGAAACTGAAGACTCGAGATTGACCAATATGGCGACTCAATCCATACTAGTCAAGCATGCTCGAGATATCGCATCACGTGAATCGGGAAGTCGAGGGCGATCGAGCCCCGTTTCGAATTCGACGCATCGAGCGTGATCGAGGTATCGCCTGACAATGAAGCAAGGTAATCGGCATGACAACGGATCGGTATCACTATTTCAGAACAACTACGACGCTTGGAGGCAATGGCGAGAGTGAGTGATCCTTCTTCCGAAACCGCCCCTGATTATGGCATGGTGCGACTCAAAGGTCATTTTTTGAGTCACCTTTGGAACCCGTGTCATTCACGTGGATGTCAGTGGTCATCCACACTACCCTTGGCCTCGCTTGCATGAAGGCCGAGTTTAACCTCGCTTAAACTATGTTTAATCAACATTCAAATTACTTGCTAAGTTGCTATTCACACTTTCTGTAATCAATTGTTTTGTATTTCGTTTGCGATATGGTCTAAATATATACTCATACTCATACAAAGTATAAATGCATGACAACCATCACGAAGCAGACACTTGACAGACTGATAGATGGCTGTCTTCGCTGGCCTTCAAGATTGCCATGGAAACAAGGTCACACGGATATAAACTCACATGATTCATGAAATTCCCAACATTCAAAACGAGGTTGAGGATCTCCGGAAGTAATTCATTGCTGAGTAGATCTGCAGAAGAAAACAACATGGAGGATAAAGACAACGTAAATTAAATGATGATTCAGTCTGCTTTGTGATCACAGCAGATTACTGTGAAGCTGGTAATTGGCGAACGAGCACCTTTGCACAACGGCGCAGACTTTACTATTTTACGGAAAAAATAATTCGTCTCAGTCACGCATGCTACAGGACATAAGGTGTATGGTGTGTATGCTGTCAATTATAATCAACAGTGTATAACAGTAATATAACAGTGTATAACAGTAATATAACAGTGTATAACAGTAATATAACAGTGTATAACAGTAATATAACAGTGTATAACAGTAATATAACAGTGTATAACAGTAATATAACAGTGTATTTAAAGAGTAAGGTTTATCCAGGTGTAACCTTCCATCTTCCACCGTTAATCAGCTCACAACTAGTACTACTGAAGTAATCACTTGAAATTGTGAAATCACAAAACTCAGAGCTTCATCCCCTCAAACTACAACGCCCCTGCCCCCTAGTCCCCAAACATGTATGATTCATGACCCCGTCATTCACGATTTTAAGGCGTGATTCTGAATCCGCTACTCGATTCGCCCCACCTTGAATACTTTTCTTTAACAGTTTGATGTTGGGTCGAAGATCGGCAATAATGCTTTCACACTCCTCCATCAGAATAAGACCATCCACTCGCAATGCGTAGCTGGAAAGAACAACAGACACATCGTCAAGAAAGCAGTCTACAACATAGACAAATTCTCAAAGACATTAACTTGATCCAAGTTGTCGAAAACGCCCGATATTTGTAGCATATTTTAATGATTTAACGTCTAGTTTGGACATATTTTGATACGATTTCCACTTGTTTTTAGACACTGCGTTTCTATGTTCCTTTTGTAATCCATATCAATGTGTGTACATACTATTGTCATTCTGTAAACTGCGCCTCTACAGGGGCCTCAATCATGGACCGGGACTAAAGCGTAGTCTTGAGACTCAACATCTAGTCTGGACTAACTTGCTAAAATCTGGATATGGAACTTGAGATTTGGTACCGGACTATCCTTAGTCCAGGTCCATGAATAAGGCCTCAGGTAACTATAGGCACTTGTGTATCCACGTTTCATACGAATATAAGTAATAATTACTGTAATTGATGAAAGAACCATCGACGCATGTAGCTCTAGTCTCCGTTTGGTGCTAGCCTCTTAGTCTATAAGAGCATCGATAAAATAGAAGTGGCTATCACGTCTGAGATGGTTTCCTTCGCTCTGTTTTGTCGACGCTGTATTATGAGTTTAAAACAGGTTCCCGAATAGGCACTTTAAAGTATGACAGATTAAGGCTCGGTTGCTTAGCTTTATTTTCTTTCTAGACCACCGCCGCCGCATTATCTTACACGCAGCATAGTTCGAAAGCAATGGCCCAACATCTGGACATCACGAAGTGCGCAACCCTGGATTACGGGCCAACATCACACCACGATCAGTGCAGAACCGTCCCTTGATAAAACACACACATTCTAACTGACGTCATACCGCGGGATTTCAATCAGCTTCATCATGAATATCTCTGCCACGCCCAGTTTTGTTTTGTCGCCAGGAAACGACTTCAGTGTTTCAATCTGCAGGTACAAACAGCAACAAGGTCAACGGGTAATTAGATGCTTTCGAAGGGCAAAACAAGAAGGGGCCTGTCTGCATGCCCTTGGGATGCCTGCATTTTGGCAGGCGGAGTGGTGAAGCTGCCTCGTCGCACTGCAAGTAGTTGAAAGGTTCTCGAGTACTTAGAGGTTCTCAAGCATTAGAAAGCGTATCGGCACAGGGACAAAGGAAGCATAAGAGAAAGTAGTCAATCTGTATAGACAGCAAAGACAAGGCCACGACGGCACACCTCGTTGGAGTCAGGTAAGAGCTTCTTCAAAGCCTTGAGCCGATCGACACCAAACCCCTTGCTGTCGCCTCGTTTCAGAATATCGATAATCTCATCCGTTGGTCTGAAACAAACACAGATCGCATCGCCGTTATCAGCAACCAGTCGCACAGAGCGACGTCCTTGGCAACAGTTGGCGACAAATTGATGTCAGACAAGTTGCCTGACTATACAGCTGCAGATATCATGTCGCATAATCACCGTTTGAATTGTCTCATGAAGATATTGACGTGCAAGTCTCTCTTGGAATCAAACAGAGTAATCTGAAATCATAAAACAGAAGCATGGGAATGCCAAAACGTCACAGCAACTGATGAACACGGAATACGGACGCAGGACGCAATGTGCATCTTCAAAGGTGGTCTCAGTCTTCCTCCTGCTATCGCTAAGCTGGCTTGTACGACGCGTAACATCATATCGAAGGAACACCGTGAGGAAAAACAAACTTCTCCTTCGTACATGATGAAATTATAATCCTTGCTATAGACCGCAGACAATAACATGATAAAACATCAGAGAGATTCCACGACATCACGGACAAATTTCCATTAAAGGGCTTATAGGATATCCAGCCATTCACATCGCACTTCTGCGGCCCAGAAAAAGCAACACTTGACCAAGTGCTTTTGTTAAATGCGACCAATTCATTGAATGTGCACGATGACTAACCTTATCCGATTCCTTCTTCTTCTTTTCCACTTCGGGCTTCTTCTTGGCAACCACTTGCGAGAAAAGCAACTCTTCGGTGTCATAATCCGGTTGGATGCCGTCGACTTCCTGCACCTTGCCCCACACGCTCGTTGGAGTCCTCCTCAACTTGTGATCAGGAATCTTGCTCCAGTTCAGTTTCCTCATCTTGGTTTTAGGAAGCACTTGTGGTGGGGTGACCACGGAGGCACCAGGTGCTGGGGGAGCACCTGGAGGAAGGGGAGCACCCCCAGGAGCAGGAGGCGCTCCTGGTGGAGGAGGAGGTGCCCCAGGAGCAGGAGGAGCACCTGGTGGAGGAGGTGGTGCGCCAGGTGGAGGAGGAGGTGCCCCTGGTGGTGGAGGGGGTGCTGGAGGAGCGCCAGGGGGAGGTGGAGGAGCTGGAGGGGCTCCTGGAGGAGCACCGGGAGGAGGAGGCGGGGGAGGCGGTGGTGGTGGCGGTGGCGGTGGTTCAGATGATCCGGTAGCAGACGTCTGTCGGAGACCATCAGGGCCAACGTCCTCGGAGCATTTCTGGCAAAATGTGCCGTTCTCCGTTGCGTTGTTTGTCCCACTGCCTTGTGAATCAGTTTGAGTGGAAATGTCAACGGAATCTCTGAACTGCTTATCCGAAAAAGTCTGTACGTCCTTAATCTGACGTTCGTTCGTGGCCAGCACGGCACGTTTCACGACGTCATCAAGGGCAGTCCATACGCCATCCGCCACTACGCTATCATGATCCATGACAAGGAGGCTTTGCATAATGGACAAGAGGTTGGCACCACACGGTTTCGAAGCAACCTTGAAAATAAAATCACAAACAATCAGTTTCATTCCCTACGCTACAGAACCGTTGAAGCAGGACACCATGCAGTAAGAGAGCACCGCAAATGATGCCGACGGAAGAAGAAACCAGCTACAGCAACAGCACGCAATGACAGCAAGAATGCGAAATCATGGCATTACTACAAAATGTAACAGCGCAAAACCAAGAAACATATCAACGAGCTTGCGCAACTTGGAAACTTTCTGTATAAATAAACTCAACTCCAAGAACGACACACACCAAAAGATAAAAAAAGAATAATGGAGTGGCATTACATGGCACGTATCAATGGTTGTTTAACAAACATGATGTCCTTCTACTCTGGATGTCATCAAAACGCATTCAGTGTTTCATGCCTCT
This sequence comes from Calvadosia cruxmelitensis, assembly GCA_900245855.1. Classification (NCBI taxonomy): domain Eukaryota; kingdom Metazoa; phylum Cnidaria; class Staurozoa; order Stauromedusae; family Kishinouyeidae; genus Calvadosia; species Calvadosia cruxmelitensis. Next base: position 26,426 of record OFHS01001200.1, read on the forward strand.
ATTGCGGGCAACAACAGATGGATGGATTCCCGATAAACAACGTGGGAAGGTGACTACGTGTCGTACTATCATCACCTGGTCGAAAAGGGCGCGAAAGACGTCGTCATGGTTGTTAAGGTCCAGGCCATCATCCGTCACCAGGTCGTCGTCATCTTGCAGCTTTTGCTCGTCGAACACGGAGATCTGAACGTACAAGTCCTCGTCCTCATGATGTCTGGCGCCACAAAGACAAAAGAACGAGGTTACAGCATGAGAAAGAGACGGCGCGACGGCGGCCACGCGCAGCGGCATTGCGGCAGTGACGACGGCCTTGCGGAAGTCACGATAACGCCGCGCGGGGGTCTCGACAGCATCACACGCACGCTAGCCAAGACGCAACTGCCAAAGCCGGATGATGTTTACAAGACAGAGCAAGGGGATATTTCTATCAGTTCGAGCGATGAGAAAATAACCCATTAATATTGATTGTCGGTTATCTAGAAAGGCAGCTGGTTGAAGATTGTCAGCCAATGGCAAAGCAAAGGGGAAAAGAGCAGTTGGAATAGGTAACAACAATCCACCAAGGCATCATCATCATCAGATTGAAGCAAGGGACAGATAAGACAAGACCATTCACACTTGTAAGGAACTGATTGCATGCGACTTATTTACAATAACGTCAAGGCAATACGTGATACATTTCAGGACTATCATCATACGACTGACCAAAAGGCCCTTTTCTTACCTCAAACTTGTTAGCAAATCCAGAAGGCCAAGACCTGCAGAAGGATCAACGATCCATCAATTAGTAAGCCGCAAACAATTGGCAAGTGCCATTTAAAAGGGATTAAACGTGAGCTCATGAAAGACTTCTTGAGATACCCTGCTTCAGTTAAGTAAGCGTTGCGTCTACTGTTGATTTGAGTTACCATCCACGCAAAGCCATGTACCGAAATGCAATGCGCGCGATCGCCCCCGCAGGAGCAGACAAGCGTCGAAGGCGCAGACAATTTGTGCCAATGTTACATTCCGAAAATCATCAAAGAAAGGCATCGCAAGAAGTCCCTTGTTTACAAGAGTTGAAACATCTGCAACCATTTAAGTCCAAGAAAAAGTGGTCAATGAACTTCAAGCAAAAGCCTGCAACGACTCAAATCGAAAGCGGTAAGATCAAAAGATGTCTAGTGTGGTTCTGATTGCAAGTACTTCATGAGACGAACATTGCTCACAGCTGATGTGAAATTATATGAGTGGGAACGGAAAGCTAATAAGCCATCCAGAACAGTGCATCTGGACACCGAGCTACGTCTGCCACTGTTTGCTGACGTAGACGATGTGCCAACATATTTGAAAGACATCCCACAATGCAACGCACATCTGTGGATGCCGATGACTAGACTTGAATATTCCGTCGTCTGTGAGGTCATCGTGCTGAACCTGTCTAGTTGTCGTTTGCTGCAGACTGACTAGTTGAACGGTGAAACCATTTAACACAGAGCAAGTCATAATACTGTATCCAAACCACCCAAAACGAGCGAACTGTATTATCCAATAATGCAGATATGAAATGACTAATCATCAAGGCGGTAATTAATAGGCTTAAGACATTCATAGCTTGCCTTCAATCAATTCCGCATGTGCATGTCTTGAATGCTTTATTAAAGAATTGCATCAACGCAGATCAAACAACAACAACAACAACAACAACAACAACAACAACAACGGAACTCTCTTTTTGGTGACGTAGTTATCGCTTACTCTTTGTTTTTGCTTAAGCGTCGTTTACTTGATATTAATTTATCTACGTTTTGCCAATGTTATTAGGCTGCACGTCTAGTGTAAGTATTATTACTTTCATGCGCTTGCCTGTCAATTATACTCCATTTGCCGTGTCATCGGCGGTGGAAGCATAATCATTGCAGTCGAACTTCACCAGGCATCTGTCAGTCACCGCAGACTTCATCGCTACGTGACACTAACCCTTGGCTGTCTGAGCCAGTCTGTACTCCATACAATCGATCGTAAACCAAGAAGAAATCACGCCAAAATGCACCTGCTCTAGCTAGTGTGACAAACAGCCCCTTGCGTATACTCACAATATTGAAACACGCGCCACGGCGACCGCAATCTGAATCTTGCGGTGAAACGGCAATCCAACATGGCGCGAGCTACAAGGCCGCCTTTGCCAAGCAGCGCCTCATTGCCCTTGCCCCTGGAGAATGAACTAGACACGGGTAAAGTTTTCCCGCCTAAAGCAGCTTTTCACTTACAACGTTGTAGATTTCATTCCCGCAGGCAAAATGGAGCCAACTGTCACGGTGGACAACATTCAAAAACATAAGCAATCTACAATTTAAACGTCTTAATGAAGGGCGAATAAAGAAGGGGCTATCAAGGATGAAATGGAACCCCGCAGTTGATTACCTCATTGAAATACATTTCGTTTCATATCGCATGCCAGGGACAACAATCTTATGGATTTAAGCCAAATATAAACAAAGCTAATTGAGCACAGGGGGCGCTGTACGGGCATCAGTGAGAGAAGCGGAGGCGTGAAACAGTTGCCTTGCAACTTACCGATGAACTCGTTGCGAATTCGCACTCGTTCGTTGAAGTTTCCCGTTGCTATAGTAACAGCGTTGACGAATGACATGCAGGTGGTGACGTAGGGGATGATTTCGGCTGCCTTCATCTCGTTGAGAATTATGCTGAATCGATACCGCTGACCTTTTTCTGACTGTTGGAAAGAAAGAGCAGACCACGGCTACTACATATGCATTACATGATTATGCAAGTCGAACTCTATAACAAAGACAGCGATGCCAGCCGTAGTAGGCACCCGCTTCAAGCGGCCACTGCACCTCATCTTGCCTCGTATTCAACAACATTTCCCCAAAACATAGATATTTAGAAGTCAATAGTGTTTTAAGCGATCAGTCGGTGTCGGTCCGAAGGCAGAAACTAAGTTAAGGCGGACAGCTGTGTCCGTAGGTATTGCGACCTGAGACGTTATGGCGGACACCTGTCCGCAAAGACCATTTTTCTTGGGTCGTAAAGGTGGCCTTGTTATGATTACCATCAAATGATCTCTGAGTAGCGATCTTGCACTAGCCACGATGATAATAATTATATTCGTCGGCTTCTAATTTAAATACGGTCTGGTGGCACTGGAGTCAGGCGATTACCGTTGTGCAGCACTGCCGATCCTACTTGGTCGCGTTTCTATTTTAAAAGCGCAACCAGTGATTGCTTTGGTAATAACTCCCTAGAAAATATCTCGTGTAGAGTCTCCTGGCAGATCTTTGTTTGACATCGGTTGTTCGGTTGTCAACAAGGACATTGGAGACAGCCATTATAATGAAGAACATAGCTGCTTTATATCCGTGATATAAGCTCCCTTTGATGCAGAAAATTCAACATCATGATGCACCTCCTCTGATCAGAGACCTTTTCCAACCTCCATTCCCTTCAAAGACACGATCTTCAACAAATAATAACTGCTACATCAAATCTAGTTATCGTTACTTTTTTCAGGCTGCTGGGGCCCGTCTATGGAACAGTCTGCGATCGCACATGAAGTCGATTGCTAGTGGGGCCAGATTCAATTCAATTATCAAAGAACGTCCTAGGTAAAAACTAGCATTAAAAAAAGAGAAGATTATTACGATGTAGTAGTATGTGACCTCAGCTCCATGAAAACAGAGCCTGTATCTGATTGGATATCTGGAGAAATGAAATGATGATGATGATGACGATGATGATGATGATGATGATGATGATGATGA
>OFHS01001201.1:0-21130 GCA_900245855.1 Calvadosia cruxmelitensis
CTGTCATCGCGTCAATTATAGGGCCTGATTTAGACCATATAAAACCGTCACCTCGCTTTTACACCCTATATAATGAAAACAGGCTTTTGTCCGCTATGGCGCCCCATAGTGTATGTCTGTGGTGTCATAGGAAGTGTCAAGTGTTGTGGTGTCACATTATCATATGCGTAAGTTTTGGATTGTTTTGGTGTCAACGTGTGTCAGCGGTAGTTTTGTAAAGGTCATGCGTTGTAAATATGTAGAATCGTGTTTTGCCGAATATTATTCAGTGTGCTCAAAGTTCTAGGCGAGGAGCCACTCGCAATGTTGTCGTCTCTGTCTCCCTCGCACCGAACCATCGACTTACACTATGTATCACAATGCTTACAATTAAAACCTTTCATCTCACTTCAAACAGCCACACGACACTCAATGAAAACTCTCGACGAACTACTATAATAATTACAAATATTTTCCGTCTCTAAGTTATTTCTGGAATGAAATCCGTCAAATGTTCTGTAATCAAATCAGTAAAGCAGTCTTTGAAAATGAATAATATATAGAGATGTAACTGGTGGGTGCATTGACTGGTTTATCTGAGCATGTCTTAGTTTACATACTGCGTCACACACACTTTGCTACGACAAAAGCCTGCTGCGAATGTGCGCTGTTATATTCTGTATATAGATCGACAAAGCTACTACCTTCACTGTCTTAACAATCTGATTGCCAGAGAACTACTTTCAAACATGGACTTCCAGCATACTCGCCGTCTTTCTGTTTATTTCTGCTTCTTCATGGAACATTTCCGTTGTGCTTATGCAATCAGCATGGGAAGCAGCTTTCCTCTGCTAACACAAGCACAACGTCAGAAAGCTCAACTTGAAAAGATTAATTGTGCGCAAGTTCCATCCTCGCAGCACTGTGGTCATAGATGTCACTCGATGGATCAGTGCAGATACATCGGTTTCTACGAGCAAGATAATATCTGCGTTTTCTACGCCGAAGCAAATGAGATGGAAGACGAGCCGAAAGCATTGGAAAAGATCTATCATGTCGTAAGTATTGCGAATATGAAGGCAAATATTCGCATCGCGTGGATCTTATATTTGCTATGTGCAGGTCCTTTTTAGCTTAATGACTTGTTAGTTAATGTGGTTAGTTTGAATCGTTGGTTCATGAATCCTTAGCAACACTGAAACAATATTTTCTAGACAAGAATATTTTTCTTGTTTCAAGTATCAATTTTCTTAAAATAAGACTTGGTCGGTGTAAGAACAATTGCAATATTCATATCTGGCTTAGTAATTTATGGCTTACAGCGTGGACAAGGAATTGTTTACTAGTATTTAAGAATAATATTCCTTGAAATGAGAATTCTTGTTCTTAAAATGCCGGGGGCAATATTTTTGCAGTAAACCTATTGGTCTGCGGATGAACAATAGTATTGATGTAGCATTTTTGTAAAATGACTGGTCGCCATCTACATTGAGATTGCTATAACCCTGCATATATATAGTTTGATTCGCAAATTGTTAAAGCTATAGGATTTTAAAAGACCGATTGCAATTGCTATTTTGGATTATATTGTGTTTGCTCGTTTGTGCGTCACATCCTTGATGGACTATACGCTTGCCATTGGGGAGTAGCTCGCAACTTACGTAAATAGATAGATAGATAGATTTATTTTGATCACATCAACTGTAAAACAACATACAAGAGAGAAAATTAATCAAGTACAGAGTAAATAGTGAATACAGTACATGATCAAGGTCATCCCGTAAGCAAAATTAGCTTGTTAAGTTGGGAGATCATAAATTTACAACAAGATAGTGAACAGTATGATTTTATTGAATAGAGCATATGAAGTAAATGATTTGCGTGATAAATGTAAGAATAAAGTAATAAAGATAATAATCAAAAACAGAAACTAATGAAAATAAAGAAAAAAGGGAAGAAAACAAACAGCAACAAAAATAGAAAGAAGTGGAAAGAAGACTTCAGAAAGAAAATTAAACTAGAACTCTACTTGCCAAACACAGGTTTGAGTCAGTTTTACCTGGCAGTTTTGAGGGAAATCCATCGAAAAGCACCATGAAATGTATGCCCATGGATTCCACGAGTGCACGTCACTGTTCAATCATTACTTGTGCGCTTACTGTTTTCTATTGGGAACGGCAATGTTTGAGTGCTTGAAAGGGAAGATACTAGGTGACGGATGCGATGGAATCCATCCTATTAAATCGCCGGTAGCACAGCCATTTAATCCAACCTTGACGATAGGAAGAACCGCGTTGGTCAAAAAGGAATGGTGCTAGCTACTTCCATTTTTCCAGTAGCATGTTACACCTGTTTCATGCAAGTTCAATTTTGAGCAGTACGCACACAACACGCAAAATTAGCCCGTCTCAGGGTAATAAAATATCCTGACGATCGACAGAAGAACTAGCTGGCTTTGCGATAGGTGGTAATGTTTAAGTGGCTATCCTTCTAACCAAAACAGTGTTCCAGCTCATCTCAACAACTTCAAATGGCTCACACAGCTCACAATTTCTCGTTTTCTTGTTGATAGGCTGATATCCCCGTCTTTCGTAGACTAAGTAATACAACTTTCAAGTGGATTATGATATGAACATGACCTCTCTGCTCAAAACCTGTATTTTTACATTGTAAGTCTGTCATTATGATTCTTATTTCTTGTGCAATGATTTATCTGGCAAAATTAATACAAAATATCTTCTGTACTATATGTGCATGGAGGCTGACGTTGATGCATTACTTACTGCTTTTAAATACATAAAAGTAAAGTAAATACATAGTCAGCATAACTGGAATCGAATATAGAACCATAAGGTTGATACAGTTCACTATTATGAAAGCGAAGAAACCAGTTTTAAAGATTCCTATCTAAATTAAATTAGCCATTTTCGTTCAGGCCACACGGTCGATTGGAATTTCCCACCTGTCGGTCGGAGCGGTCTCCACACCGATCTTCGTTTGCCCTTCGCGCAATATATGCTTATAATTCGCTGTCCCTTTCTACTCGTCATTCTCAAAGCGTTAGAGAGTTCCAACCGCTTCTTTTGAACTTTGTAACGTTTGCTTGATATAATTAGTTTCTTATTTGTCATTGTATACCATACTTTAATCGTTCTGTTTGTAATGCGGTTGTTCGTGCCGTAATTTTAGAATTATCCAAATACATTAAATGCATAATGAACGTCCGTTTTAGATGATGTAATATTTGCAAAATGTCGAAGGCCCATCATCATCATCATGTTGACGCCTTACGCCATGAATGGCGCTTCTCAGCGGTCACGTCTTCTACTACTACGTAGCTCCATCTGACTGCGACGCGTTGCGGTAGGCATGGGTTGTCGGCAGGGTTGTGACTAACGATTACAAAAGTAACGAAGTTACTAGTAATCGTTACTTTCTGAGTAACTTCTTCGGTAACTTCGTTACTTTTCTACAAGAGCAACTAGTAACGGTAACTAGTTACTTTTCTATAAAGTAACGAGTAACTTTTGGCCGTTACTTATTCCTTGCTTTGTCGTCACTTGTCGGTTGGTTGCGGCGTCGATGATGTCCTCGGCCGTGGACCCAGTGTGACGTCGCAGGCCATCCTACCATCGCAGTCTTGGTCTCCCCGGGGGGCGTCGGCTACCCTCATGGAGACCACTTCTCGCAAGCTCATCGTTGGAGATGAAGTCATCCCATTTGATGCCAAGTAGGGCGCACCACATGTCGCGACCAAACTCGTCAATGGCAGCTGCATAAGCTGCTTTGATAGTCCAAGTAGACGCTCCATACAGTACCTTGGGCATAATGAGCGCCCGAGCAAGATGCAGCTTGGTGTCGACACTTACACGATTCTTCTTGAGGTAAGGGCAGCTATCGAGTGCTCACCTACCCATGGCGAGGCGAGACCGAATCTCCGATGAGTCATGCAACACATTGTTCACATTGCAGCCCAAGTACCTGAAGGATGACACCTGCTTGATGTTGACGCCGTGCAGTGAGACGTTATCAGAGGAGTTGATAGGCATGTGCTCCGTCTTGCCAGGATGCAGCTTCAATCCATAGTCGGTTGCAACCAGATCGAGTACCTCTAGCATGGTGGTGGTGTCTTCTGCTGTGCGACCAAAAAATGCCAGATCGTCCGCAGATCGCTCCTCCAAGTAAGGAGTTCCGTCAACATCTGGTGGGTGGATACGCAGGTGCTCTATTTTGTGTGTCCACTCGCGCATCATCGCTTCTGTGTAGAGATTGAAGAGAGCAGGTGATAGAGGGCATCCCTGACGTACACCAACCGGGGTCTCAAACGATGGAGTCACTAGGCCTTTCCACTGTAGTGTGCCCCTGACGTTCTGGTAGAGGTCTGCAATCAGTCTCGTTGCTTCAGGTGGCAGGCCAAACTCCTCGATGATTTGTAGCAGTTTATCGTGTCGCACGGAGTCGAAAGCTTTCCTGAAGTCAACAAAAACAAAATGTAGTGGAGCTTTGGTAGCCATATGTGCTTGTCCTACCAGCTTCAAGATAAATGTGGCGTCGGTGGTTGATCTGCCGGTCATAAAACCAAATTGCGAGTCACTGACCACTTTCTCTGCTACCTTGTTGATGCGACTGGTAAGAATACACAGTACTATCTTGCTTGCGTGGCTAATCAGCGCTAGGGTGCGGTAGTTTCCGCAGTCACCAATGTCGCCTTTTTTGTAAAGCGCGATATACTGCGAAGTGGTAGCAGATGACGGCCACTTACCAGATAACCAGATTTTATTCACCGCACGGTAGATGGCAGCGAAGACCACTTCGTCGTCTATCACAGCTTTGATGAACTCAGCTTGGATGCCGTCTGGGCCAGCAGCGCGTCCATTCTTGAGCTTGCAGATGGCTTTTCGCACCTCCTCCTGGCTTAGTTGCGCTACTGCCAGATCTTGAGTGGGGTGCAGAGAGCGCTGTGTATCAGAATGGAAAAGTGTGCGGGCGTATTCACACCAGCGTGTGATCTCTTCAGATGGAGATGAACAAGTCGAGCCGTCATTCTGCTTGATTGTGGCTACTGGTCGCTTGCATTCTTCCAGGAGAGATTCGGTGGTCTTGAATAGTGTCGTACTGTCGTTTCGGCGGAAAGCATCATTTATGGCATCTTCTTGTTTGTTCAGCCATCCCTGCAGGTCAGCATCACATGCAGCGCGCACGCGGTTTTTGAGCAGCTTGTAATCGGCTGTACCCATGGCATCACGTTTGTTTTCTATTAGATCTATGGTGGTTGGAGTGATGCGTGGCTTTGACCGTAATGTGCGGGTCGTGCCACAGACCTTGATCGCGTTGGAGTGGATGACCGCGGAGATTGCATCGATGTCGCATGTGTCTGCATCTATCTCTTCTCTGATTAGTTGTTGTAGCTTCACCTTGTTTGCAGCAGAGAGGTTCTGTGCGTCCGGTTTTGGTGGACGCTTCTGTGGCTTCACTATGTGGCGGATGCGCAGCTTGATGTTGCACAGGACAAGGCAATGGTCTGTGTCGAACGGCGCTGAGAAGGATCTGCAGTCAGACAACCAATGCCTCTTGTCTTGCTGCACAAGTATGTGATCGATGGCGTTGCGAGCATTGCCGGCACGGCTGATCCACCTGACCTTCTGTAACATCCTTTTTGAAACCACGTGTTGGCGGCAGTGAGACGGTGGCCTTCGCAGAAGTCAATCAGTCGTTGCCCTCTCTCATTCAGGTCTCCTATGCTGTGGGGTCCTACAACAGCAGAATGGAGGCGGTCGGAATCGAGCTTTGCGTTGAAGTCGCCTGCAATGATGATGGTGTCGACGGGTTTCGCGGTGGCCAGGGTGTCATTCAGTATGCGATAGAACTCTTCAATCTCTTCTGCGGAGGCGGTGCTGGTTGGCGCATAAACCGCAACCAAGAGAAGGACACCATGTCCTTTGAACTAGAGGCGTATGGACATCACGCGGTCAGATGTGCATGAGTGTGATATCAGCGATTTTTTGGCATTGTGAGATAGAATAACACCAACTCCCGCATAGTGCCTTGAGCCACCAGATAAAATCATGTTGCCATTCAGGCGCATCTCTTCACCAATATTGTGAGTCTCACTAAGAGGTACCACGTCATAGCGGTAGCGCGACAAACATTGCTGAAGGTTTTCAGCGTCAAGTGAGTGCTGGAGAGTTGTCACGTTCCAGCAGCCCACTGAAAAATTAGAAAGGCCAGTCGTCCGGCCAGAGCCCCCGTGCATCAGCAACCCACCGTCCGTTGAAGGGTTTGAGTGAGCCGCGTCATAAATCGGGGGATTACCAAGAGACTGGTCTTCATCCCAAGTAGCTTGCAGATCTGGATCGGCGCTTGGGCCCCCCACATCCACCAGAACATTGTTATTATCTGTAATTGTAGTTGTAGTTGACATGATTGTTGTAGCTATAGTGGAGGAGGCGCTACTCTTCACTCCACGGTTACCTTTTCAGGTCACGTCCAGGACCGGATAACAGCTTCAAGTCTTGCTCCACGACAGATGGCTGCATTTTAACGACGCTACCCAGGTCCCATCACATGCGTATCCTCTCCTTGTAATCACCAGAGAGCTGGGACCACCTATCACCTCAGGCTGCAGTTTAACGACGTTCCCAGGCCTCCTTGTTCATTTAATGTCCTCAAATTCCACGCGCCTATCCTTGACACTGCTTTTGTTGTAAGGATAGACGTTTTTTACACTGTGTTTCTTAGCGGGTGATATGACAGCGTTGCTAGTCGCTGAAGAGACATAGCACTCCCACTGGGGCATGAGCTTTCAGCCTTTTGTGCTTGACAATGGAGGAATTTCTTCCTGTGGTGGTAACGGTGAATATGATGATGTGACTTCCAGCGAAAAGACTTTCCTGCTCTTGACCCTCTTTTTCTATTTTGGGTGCTTTCCTTACGAAAAGGCATAAGCGGGAATGTTGTCCAGGTGTGAGATGTATCCATAACTGTAGCCTTGTTTACCAAAGCCATTAGTTCTTCGCGGCTGTATGTCAACAAGCATCCATCCATGTCCATCAGTGCAAACGCAAACAGTCAATCGTGTAATAACGGTTAACAACAAACCAAACCAGCGTATTGGAGCAATAGCAGGTAGATAAAATATTACAAAAGGCGATAAATAGTAAAATAAAGAAAATTTCGATAAAAGAAAATCAATAAAATGGACTAGGAAAAGTTAATCAAAGAAACTGGCAGGCAGAGTCCGCTAGAACATGACCGGCGCCATTGAGTGGCAGCCTCGCAATTTTGAAGGCCCAAAGGAAAACAAACACTGGCTTATCAGGTCACCCTCTAAAGAAAGACGACGATGATGATGATATAGTACAACACTTGAGAACCTATGGTGCCCCTCTCCTCAACACGGCGATGGTGAAAGTACAACTTTTATATCCAAGGTTGCAAACAAAATTACTTTATGCATTTCAGATATTAGGCAGCCTTCTGGTAGGTTAGTTCTGTGCAGTGTGTTGTTAATCTAATTGCAATAATTATTCAACATTGTTTTGAATTTTCTATAGGTACCTAATTTTCGCAACAAAGATGGAACTTTGGAAAACGTAGGCAGTTTGAAACCATGTCAGCAGAGCAGTGCTTATCAGAACAGCCAATGCTCTCTTGCATTGGATGGCAACGAGAACAATGACTTTTATGCTGGATCATGCATGCATACGCTTTGGGCACAGCCAGACGTCTCTCCTTGGTGGAGAGTTGATCTCGAGGATTCATACATGGTGTCATGTGTCACACTGGTTAATAGAGCGAATGAAGTTGAATTTAGAGAAAGACTGGACAACTTCAGCATTCGCGTTGGAAACTCTTTGATCGACAATGGCAACAACAATCACGCGTGAGTATGATGAAGCGGGCACGCATTACCGTCGTTGATTATTGTGGAGATGTAATGTAGCATTTGTCTCATGTTTACTGGTTTGTATGACGCATTTTTGTTTCAATACAGACAAAGCGACTGCGAAGACAAGAGTATTGGTTTAATTTTAAAAATTATAGCCGATTGTGAAGCATTGTACTATCATTGACATGATATAAAAAAATCCATGTTTCAAAATATAAAAACTGCTTCAAAATTGAACAATTTCAAAGTATAGAGGTATTTCCAATTTTTGCAAGATACTGATCAATGTTGAGTAAAACCAGCTCTTTCAGTAATTTTCATAGAAATTACAGAAACGTTAGTTAAAGTAGTGATGTTGAGAACATGATTGCTTAGACATGGACGCCGGCAAGTTGTTCTACAATAAGTTAGTGTTTTCGCAACAACTCCTACTACCATCTCGTTGTGTGATCCTCGTTGCCAGAGACTTCAACGTGTGCCTTATTAATTCGCCACTTCCAGCAGGATTCAACTTCAACGCTTCAATGGCAAATGCAGCTACGTGGGCCTCAGCCATAGTGTCCATACATGTGGCATCCCAAATTAGACATTTTCCTTTAGACCAAGGAAACGTGGTCAATCCATCTGGTCTTTTGCCACCAATAAAGAAATGTCACAAATACGAGAACCTGATGGAGTATTGTTTCGCCACCGATTGGCGTCGAAACGTTTGGCTCGTGGGGAAAGGAGGCAACTAGTTTCCTCACATCCCTCGGGAAAAAACTGCAAGAAGTAAAAGGAGAAAAGAAAGAGTTTCAATGGCTACGGCAGAGAATTTCTCTAGCCATAATTAGAGGGAATAGTGCAAGTGTCCGGGGGACATGCCAAGCTGAGTAATTTGTAAATAATTGTAGATACGCTTTATTGTATTAATCAATTAATTAATTAATTATGTTTTTGATCTTGTACTGTTTTAAACTCTTGAATAAAGAATTACTGTTAGAAATACAAAAAAAAAACTTCAACGGAGATTGAGACTTATTATCAGCATCGTCCATAATAATAATAATAGACGCTAATGACGTAATTTCTACCTACAGTACTATTCACATTGACTCCTTTATATGTAAGTCGATGGTTCGATGCGAGGGAGACAGAGATGACAACGTCACGAGTGGCTCCTCGGCAAGAACTCTGAGCACATTGATTTTATCCGGCAAAACACGGCATTATAATTATATTTACAACACATGATTATACAAAACTATCGCTGACATACGTTCACATCAGAACAATGAAACACGCAACGTTTATGACAACGTGTGACATTTAGTTCTTTGGGCTGGCTGCGTGCTCACATGGTCAATAATTTGGACTGGATTTCGGCTTTGTACGCTCAGCCACCCAGGGAGAATTTGATCTGGTTTTACTATGTGCGACCGTGTCGGCGTGTTTTTGGTCCGCCTCGGATGGTGTAGCGTGTTTGTTGTGTTTGCTGTTGATACTGGCGATCGGCTGATTAGGTTTTCGGGATCGGTCTATTTCTTGTATGACACACGGCCAGGGCTGGGGGCGAGAGACGGAATATACGTTAAGCTGGAACATGAAGGACCCAGAGAGGTGAAGCCATATCGAGAGCAAGGGACGTCAGGCGTGAAACAATCTGCAGGAAAGAATGCTGGGCCAGTCAGCCTGTTGGCAGTAGATCGTCATCAGGTGGTGGAGTATGTTTTCCCTTGTCTTGGCGTTGTGTACTTGTAGTGTCATGTTTACTGTGTGACGTGCACGTTTTATGTCCGTGAGATATAAAAATCTGGGTGGCGTGTTCGTCTTGTGTCCGTAGAGTTCTGTAGAACTGGGTGAAGTTTATGCCAGCGGTGTCAAACAAGGTGTCAAGCGTTGTGCCGTCACGTTGAAAATTGACCACAGCTGTTAATATTTGACGATCTTAAACAGGAGAGCAGAAGCATGACTCACAGCATTTAATGCCAAACATAATGGAAAGAAAATCACATGAAGATTATATTTAAGTAAACTCTTTGTCGATAATATGAATTAGCTTTAGAGAATATGGTGTAAATCTAGACCTACTATAATCACAAAGCCTACAATTCTTGTGTTATGCCAAGAATGTATCCGTTCTCTGTCAATCGTATTTGTTTCAGATGCGTCTCTGGAGTTCGTTATGTGCCACAATTGAAAAGGCTCTTTGCTTGCAAAGGATATCCCAGTGGACGTTACGTCAATGTTCAAATATCTGGCATTGGTATCCTTACCCTCTGTGAGGTCATAGTTTACGCTGCTTGAAAGCCAGAACATTTTGTGTATTCCAAATAAAAGTGCTGTTTGCTGTAAAGTTGGCAGTTTTTCAACCTTATGCACGTGTATTCTTATCTGCTGTTATTTAGAAAAAATCCTATTCTGAAGATTTGATATCGAACAGAAAATAATCATAAGTCATGGAAACTTCGCTTGTTTGCATAATAATTTTTCGTTATTATTTGGCCTTTATAATCTGCACATGAAATGTACTGCCTGTACAAATGTATATATGCCTGTACTTGCCTGACAAATGTATGTCTGTAGCTTTAACATCTTCGACAAATAAATCAAATCAGATCAAATCAAATCAGAAAAGCGTGTTAACGAGGCATCAGCATATCTCTCATTTCTCACGCGAAGGGTCGACGTTTAGAATACATTTTCTTTTCTGAGCATTTTAGAAGTGGAGTTCATCAAGCATCTGTTTAGTGGCCTTTATTGTTCTTGCAACTTATTAATGATCTTCCTGACGCTATATCCCACCCTCAATGCAAGCTATTTTCTAATGATGATAAACTAGATTACATCTTCAATTTATGTGATATGCTACGTCTCGTTCGAAAGCTAAGCTTCTCGATTTCGAAAAGTGGATCATCACTTAATGCAAAATGAAAGTGGCGCCTGACACGCGCTATCATTCATACCAGTACAGCAATAGCAACCCTCTATTTAAATATAGCATAAGCTCATCAATCCTTTCCCAGTGTAATGATATCTATTCTTGATTTTTTGCTCGCGTCGGTCGCCGCTCCTGTGCACAATAATTTCTCTGTTGTGGGCAATGGAAAATAATGTTTGCATTCATCCTTGCTTCGGCTTACACTGCAACAAAGCAGGGTGGCTCGAAATAGACTGCAATCGATTCTGTTTGAACTATTCAAGAACAACAGTTTACCACAGCCAGCATAGCGAATTGGAGGTGCCCATTCTGGGCTTCAAGGCGACCTTTTTGAAATACGGCTCCGATATTTTCTGCGTCAATTTGCATTATTCAGCTTTGACCTGCTTTCGGAGCAGGCTAAACAACGGCTTGGTAGCCGAGTGGTAGGGATGATCGCTTTCGATTCCTGGGTGCGGTGTTCGAATCCTAACAGGACCCGTGGCTTGAATCATGTTGCTACCCTGGCGAGGAGGGTGTAATGTGCCGCGCCGTGCTGCACAATTACCCATCAATGCGGAGGTGACTCGAAGGGTATTTGCAACGAATAGTTCGAGACAAGGGAGTCAACCCCAGGGGCGGATCCAGCCTAAAATCTGAGGGGTGCTA
This sequence comes from Calvadosia cruxmelitensis, assembly GCA_900245855.1. Lineage (NCBI taxonomy): Eukaryota > Metazoa > Cnidaria > Staurozoa > Stauromedusae > Kishinouyeidae > Calvadosia > Calvadosia cruxmelitensis. The sequence continues at coordinate 11,436 of OFHS01001201.1, forward strand.
AGACTGCCGAAAGGGCTCCAAGAGCATGCCCCCTGAGAATTTTTTAAAACTCGGAGCTTCCAGAAGCTCTGTAGCAGCAGTCTGGCAAGTATGCATTCAGGTTTCAGGGAAGTCAGAGCAGGATTGTACAAGTTACAAGATAATCGAGAAATGGACTACAGATCATCACACACAAAGAAAACAGCAGAACAATGTAATTATTTCAAAAGCAATCTAGAAATACTTGCGCCGCAAAACAAGTAAATTTCTCGAAGGAAGAACAAGAACTCAGACAATATTAGTGTCCCATCCGTTGTGTAGTGCGCATGCGCATGATGTGATGTAACAGGGGCGAGAGAGAGAGAGAGTCGCCAGATCGATTACGGCGACGATGAGCACCAGATGGCAACATCACGAATCGTTTGTTCTATCTTTTCTCGCGTTCCAAGTTTATCGTGTCAAGGATATTTACCATCAAGCGTGGTGCGAACAGGAGACAATCACGTGAAGGCTCTCAGCAATTATCTGGCTAGACTTACCTTACTCTCTGTGATGTAAATGTTTAAGCAGCTTAAGAGTTAGAATGTTGCAGGATAGATCCATCTTATGGTTCTACTTAAAAATATACTGTTTCAGTATCTATGATGGGTGTACTTCACAAGTTCACATAAGAACGGTGGAGTTCCGCGATAAATAAAAAACAACAAGCTGCTACTATATAATCTAGTTACTTGCCACAAAATGATGTTAATTACTTATGTCATGGATTTCATTTGTCAACCATACTCCATTGCACTACATTGTCAATAGTCTGAATGCATCTTCTGTTGTGACTTGCTTGTGGTTCTCCTCTTCGTTGCATCTAAGGACATGAGTCTTGCTTAGATCCAGCTTGATTGATATTTACAATAGTGCTATACTATCTGGAGTAAACAAAATCCAATTACTGAAATAGCATAGACTAGATCAATAATTAAACTTCTCAAAATATCATCACCTCCATATTCAATAGGCGGAGTAGAGTCACACACAGTGACATTTAAATAGTCAGTACAAGTAGCGAGAATCGGCATCAGATGTGAAGCGGGAGCCGGCGAATATGATGGGCCAATGGTCCGAGAGTCAGTGCCACAATGGAGGGAGGGAGGGAGGGGAGGGGGGCGTCAAATATTGGACATGAGTACTGCTTTTGCGTCAGCAAGAAGCAAATCCAGGTTTTATCCAGTCTCAGGAGAGGCAGGTAGGTCGATTGACCTCAATCATACCATACCATTGCGTCAAGAAAAGGCACCTGAAGTCTGCGATGAACCTGAAGCGATATTTAGTGCTCGCGGACCAACGACTAAAATTATGACGGACGATGGTCCTCAATTTACGTCTGCGGATTTTAAGGAGTTTTGTAAAGCCTGGGGAGTACGCATTCGACACACTGTTCCTTGTTACGCAAGGTCAAATGGAATGGTAGAGCGATTCCATCGCACATTCAAACGCCGATGGCATCGTTGTGATGAATTGCCGGATCGTCAACGACTACGACGTGTCTTGTTTTTATTGAGGACATCGTACCATCGCACCATTGGCACTGCACCACTACGCGCACTGACTAGTAGAAAGCCGATAACGCCTATTCCGTCTTTGCGTGATACTCGTCCTGTGAACCCGTCGCACCAGCTTGCTGCAAAAGCTGCGATGAAACTGTCGCACGACAAGCATTCCCGCGTCATCGATATGCGTCCGCCCAACGTTGCCGAGGAAGTCGCCACTCGTGTTGGCTCTAACATAGTCCATGGGACAGTGTCACCGTCTACTCCTCGCCGGGTTGAGATCACTACGGACGTTGGTCGTAATATTGTTCGTGCACGGTCCGACGAAATATAACTCTTAAGATGTTTTTTATTGTAGTTGATAAATCTGTTTACCAATCCTTTCAACAACCGGATCCCTTCGTTCAGAAACTTTGTAGTGGATCCTGCATACTATCGCCACTTGTATTATTTGTAATCTGTTTTTGCAAAAAAGACATCTGATTGACAAATGCCATAAAAACGTTCCGAGTAAAAATCTACAAACATGTCCTAGCTTATTCAGAAGATTAATTGCATGTGGTTTCATTAATTCATGTCGAAGCGCCCTAAAGATGACAGGTCATTGCCGGACATACTGGGCTATTCTCCTAAAGAAAAGACAACTGCATTCACAATGTAATAAGTTTAGACGTCCAGGTTGATAAAACGAAAAAAACAAACTATACGAATACCGACAACAAAAAGCAAACAACATCATAATTCACTATTTTAATTTCATTACCGTTAAAGCGATATGAGTATAATATTTGACTCAGAAAGTCGCAAGCACAATAGAGAAGTATTTACAAAATGTTCAATAAATTTTCCCTCTTGAGTATCAAAGAGATCAGGTATGTCAATACTTGACAATGAAGTCAACTTCTATATGTAACGATTGAAGGCACTGGGGAACCGCACCCTCCAATTTAATCTACTTTTTCAACGAGTACATCTCCCCCTGATGTTACAGTTGACTGCGATTGCCCTGAGCAACCGAGCAAATGAGACCGGTAAGAGCGACTAAGCGAGGTTAGCCAGAATTTCAATAAGATCTCACTCTCCTTGTTCGCGTCAAGAATTTGCAAAAGCCTGAAATACAAAAACAGAAAAGTCTATATCACGATCAACTAATTTCACTTGATTACGAGAACAAAGTTCAATCACAATCAATGCTACTCATTACATTCTTAATATTAATAATACATTTATTTGTTATAGAACCATGGTGATATTACTGCAGGTTGTACTGTACAGCAAATAAAAAAACTAAATTATGTAACATTTGAACTATTATTTTATTTTACGGTTAAATTTGTTAGGTAAAATAGGTAATCGTAATCGAGTTTCGTTTCATTTCTGTTGCCAAGTGAAGAGTTGAAGAGTGAAAGTAAGGCATTGCTTCTTTCAGTTCCAAGTGAAACCGGCATGCAGATTTCAGAGTTAGAAATCGAATTCAATTCTCAGTCAATTATGAAACGTGCAGGATAATCTAAATTAGAACAAAACGAGATTATAGAAATCATAGGATCAACTATAGTCTCGAATAAAATACAAATTATTAACTAATACTTACTTCACTTTTTCCTCTGACGTTCGTGATCCACTTCTGGAAAACTTGAAGAGTACCTTGACTTTACTGCAAGACAGACAAAACAACAGATTGAATAAACACAATATCACATAACACTTGAACGGGATGTAAAGTCAGACAGACTCAGATAATGACGACTGATCAGTTCAGATTAAGTTGAAATCCAAAGAAAGAAGCTCGACAAGCCTGACACACAGCAGATGGTTGACAATAAACAATGGACCACGTGCAGTCTCAATGCATTTTAGGATTCATGCTAGTTGACCTCCGATGACCCCAGGACATGGCTTTGCTTGACTTGCATTCAACCGTACTCTGTACTGTCATGGTCTATTTCAAGGATTGTTCTTGGCTGTCAAAATTGTCGATTTCAGCTCAAAAACACGGTTGTAGCTTAATCCAAAAGTGCATAAGGACTGCAATTGGCCAAATAACAACACACAGTCGATCGCATTATACAACAAGGGGAAACACTCTTTGATACCGAAATAAATTAAAGACAAGCAGAAATCAAACTGAAAAGATACCTTTCTGCGCAGAAGAAAGCAGCATAATATGAAATTATTTTAAAAGCAGCATAATATGAAATTATTTTAAAAGCAGCATAATATGAAATTATTTTAAAAGCAGCATAATATGAAATTATTTTAAAAGCAGCATAATATGAAATTATTTTAAATGTTATATGTAACAAGCGTTATCCAGACAAAATTGATTGAATTTAACCAAGGAAAAGACACGCAACTCAATAAACACCAGGAAAATAAATTGTAAGCTGCAACAGACGTCGAGGACCACTGCTTCGAAATTGTTAATTTTCTTGCAAGCGACCTTCTCTGCTTTATGTACACTTACATCCTATATAAAGAGGAGAATCATTAGGCAGAACAATGGCCCTATGAAAACCCTTAGCCCAATCTAATCATAGGACGTACATCACGTGACAGATACTTATAAAACTATAAACCTTATCATATCATTCGAACAAACATCACATACTGAACTTGTAAGAAGAACAACTTAGTGGGATACAAAATGCAAAACAGTAAATTAAATTTGGTTATTCGGAAATTATTCAACTTGGGCACATATAGTCTGGTTATAAATTTCCAAAGAGCACACAACGAATTTAGAACAAGCAGAGTGTGTTCAAACTGCCAGTAGCAGAGGTCGGTTAAAGTTGAATCTGTTGCAGATTCGCAAGAGAATCGGAGCAGTGGAAATGATAATGATCACTCTACCTCATCCACTGTTCCTTCAGATTGAAGAGAAAGGACTGAAACACCTCGTCTGTGAAATCGTCATCGTTCAGTGCAGTGATCACTTGATTCAAATAGGACGGTTCTGTGAGAAACAACATGAAAGAGAAGAAAAGAATGAGAACAGCCTCAGAAGGAGATTACATCAGGAATAGAATATTCAATGACGCGAGAGAATATTTGCACAGTGAGAAGAAAGGGATGAAACTTGACATGCCTTTAGATAGCATTCATAATTATTGTACAGTACTCATGCAATAAACAAGGGGAAAAATTGGCCATGACCAGACATTTCCTCTATGTGGCGACGTTCAGTAGCCTAGTACCTTTCTTGCAAATACCAGCCATTAGCGTCATTCTCACAAATCAGAAACCTCTAACATCTAGGGTATCATACAATTCCAAATTGACTGCTCTATTTTCGATTAAATCTGATGGAGGAGCGCGCAATCGAAAGCCGATTTCTGCAGTGTAATACTCGTTATTGATATATTTTTCATAATTCTATTTCGTAATCTAAAATGCTTAAATGAGATGGAATCTTACTTGCGTTGATGTCTTTGCTGCCTTCGACGGAGATTGTGAAATCATCGAATGACGAGTTACTTGAACTGGAAAGCAAACCACAGTCACTATGCTACAGGTCAGAATACGAGAATGTGTCACAAGGCACATATTGTAAACAACCTTGGCGATATTCATTGAATGTGCATTAGTATGGAACATTCTTATTAAAAGTGCACTGAAATCAGTCCCCATCGATACGATCAAACGTGGGTATTGGACACAAATACATATAGAACAAAACACCGTATCTTCAATTCCACTGGTACATGATCGCATTCATGTACGCCGCTTACAAGCAAATCGGATATACAGTATGTAAAAACCGCGTAAATGCGAAACCTTTAAATTACGAACAAAAACAGGCATGCGAGTGACGTCAGACATAATTATTTCAAGAAAATGTGGTACATAAGTACGTTTCATAGTGAGCCTTATAGTATAAGCGGAATGCTGCATTCGCATTCCGTGCAGTTATCGCATCGAGGTGTTTGGTATCTGCCATACGATCTATACTGGAAACCTATATCAGGTAGATGGCAGGACTATAAAATTAAAATTGAATTAGACAACTCACAGAGAAATTTAGAGGCTGTACAATTATAATCGAAACGAATTAGATGAACCAGATTCGACTTTCACTGTATGTTATATTACCCTGTTAATGAGTTCACTTAATAGTATCATATTGGCTTTCGTTTCATTCAGAACTTATGTTTATTCGCTTATAAGTTATATTTATTTATTGGCAGAGTTAAATAAATTTTTAAAATCGTTTATTCCACAACAAGTTATGTTTCACTAAATAAATCCACTTCACAGCACCATCGTCTCACCTTTCTGCTTCGTCAGTGTCATCTCTTCCCTGCAAAAATGAGATAAACAAGTGATAACAAACAACATCTCTAGCAATGGTTTGATCGAATATGCAGACTCGTTTCCTAATGTATGTCCAATACAATTGTTACGTCGCAAAATTTACAGAAGGATGTAAATTATTGCAATTCGATAATTTGATTTGCTTTGATTACTTTTCAAAGATGCTCAAACACACATACATTTGACAGGCAAGTAGGACTTACAATTAAATACAGCCCAAAATAGTTTACAAAACTTCGAAGGATTAACATTGACTACCTTGACTTTAAATGAACAAAGCGACTCTGACGACACATTATCGTCCGGCAATGAGTACAGAGGCGAACGACATGGTTGTTCAAAGAAAACATACTCTGCATTTTACCAGGGAAATATCTACTTTTTAGTTTTCTGTAATGTCCAGGGGCCTTAACGATGAATCGGGACTAGCGTAAAGTCCTGGACTAAATCTCAAGCCCCATGCATAGATTCTATCAATTTTGTCCACATTGAATGTTTCGCCTCGGACTACGTTTTAGTCCCAGTCCATCAATAAGGTTCCAGACGGCAATGACGATAGACAATAAAGAGAACAGGGGCCTTATTCATGGAACGGGACTAAGCATTCAGCCTGGACTAAATTGCTAAAATCTGTATATGGGAGTTGAGATTTAGTCCAGGACTATGCTATAGTCTCAGTCCGTGAATAAGGCCCCAGTAGTGTAAGGAAAATTATTCCAGTGTTACTTAAGTCAGTGAGAAGAGAGATTTGGCTACCTGAACAGGATCGATTTCAATCAAGACATAAAGGTCTCCTTTCAGCACGTGCGCAGGTATGACAGCAGAAGACGATAGTCCAAGGAAGTTACACCGCCACGAGTCCTACATCAATACAAGAACAACACAGAGTTTTATAGGCACATCATATAAATTAAAGCTTAGTCATAACACGAGCCAACGAGACCTCAAAGCCCACAGGAAAAATGAATAAGAATGGGTATCGGTCGAGGTTATGTTAAAATCTTGAGTTGGTAATGAAAGGAAAACGCAACAAATATAGGAACAGCTGGAGCACGTGTGCTGTCTAAATATAGTTTGCAACAATGGGTAAGATAACCCTTACACAAAAACTGTACGAAATGGTTAATTGAAAAACAACTATCCAACTTATGGAGAAACAAAGTGAGCTACAGCATAGAAACATCAATATCACAACCCGCTTAATATCACTTCAGTTTGCGAGCCAAGCTCTGTCATCATCAACTATTTGTACCCTCTTAATATCACCTTGGTTAATATCACAACCCGCTCAATGTCAATTCTGTTTGAGAAACAAGCTCTGCTAGGCCATGGTGGGTGCAGTCCAGAAACTGAACGTTTCATTTTGGAACTGTCACACAAGCTTGCTGAGAAGCACGGAACGCACTGCAGCATGATTACGAATTGGCTACGCACGAAGCTGTCGTTTTCCCTGATTCGCTCAGCCGTTCTATGCCTTCGAGGATCAAGATCCCTTCACACATCATCCCACCCTGTGAATTTGGCAGACGCTGAAATAGCCTCATTCGTTGGAGCAATCTGAGTTTGAGGATAATAGAGTTTAATTTAGTTTTTTGTACGATTAATTACAACTCGTTTGTTTGTTGGTTTATTTGTAGAACGATCTGTTGTATTTCACATGGTTATCCAAATTTTTCAAATTAAATTTTTACTATGCGGGGGAAGAGCAACAATGTCCTCTGCCATATCAGCTCTGCTAGGATGAACTATTTAACCCGCTTAATATCGCAACTCGCTTATTGTCACAATTTTTGACTGAAACAGAATGTGATATCAACGAGGTTGCACTGTACTATATAACTTTGGGGGATACTTCCATATGTCCGTTGCACAGAATTGTATTGTTTTTTGGAGATTACCTGTACCGAATTTTGCACATGACGTTAGGGTATATGCACTTGATTGACAAGCAGGCATGCATGGGTTTAATTTGGGTGTACTTTCTATAGCTCAAATGAGTAACTTCCGTTGTGAAAGCAAGTGTGAAACTACTGGCATTAAACAACTTCAAAAGGTGCAAGCATTTCCATATTCTTATGTCGTCAGCATATGATTGATTGGTCGCAAGAATTTCTTTTCGGACGGGGAGTTTAAAGATCCTCTCGCCGCTCATTGCTGCCACTTCTGATGCGAACAGGGTCTATCTTACACTTTCACACTTTTCTAAACTTAATTTCTACTTTTCTAAAAATAAGGACTATTTGTCGTTGCATTTTGGCACTTTCACATTTCATTTCACAGCACATCTATTCAAGTCAGCAATATCCCTGGTTGCAAGAACAATAATTCTCACACAGGCAAAAGACAATCACCTGATACTCTTCGTGGTAGGGGATACATTGGCAACAGCCGGACGGAATCAGTTCCTGTGAAGTTAAGGTATTGAATCATGCCAATAAATGAATACACTGTCAAGAAATGGCGTAAACTGTAAATATCAAATGCAGTCAAAATTACTTCCAGATAGTTGTTTAAGATCAAATTGTATGCCTTGGAACTTGAAGGGAACATTCGAAGGTGGTCACTTTAAACATTTAATCTCTTAAGACAGGTAGTAGCAGATACAATGTCAAGTTGGCCTCGTTTTCACCGGGATGAATGGTATCCTGTTAGACTGTTCAAACTGACTTTTTCATCTTGCTGTCCCACTTAGCTACTTCATTGAACTTTGCTTTCTTTCCAGAGAATACAAGTCTTGCATGCCAACTCAATATTGCACACAGAAAGAAAGCAATCAAGAATTATTGCAACTGCACTTGCCATGCTGCCTCGCTAATATTACCTTCTACAGAATGGTGCGTGGCCTTCTAATTTTTCCTGTTAATGATTCACAAACTAATGCTGCACTCTTACCTTGAACACTTTTAGAGCCGACACAATAGTGTTGCGATAATGGCCTTTGACGATCAGCTGATCCCCACGGACAACGTGATAAGCACAAACATTGAAGTTCTCCGCACCCAAAACCTGAGCGAGAGTTCAAACCAACCAAAAATACAGGTCAGAAATATAAAAGAGTATCATTGAAAATATTATCCCGTGTCTGATTACTGTCATGTGTTATTATCTGCTTAACTCGTGTCATCTCTGAAGATAAGTTTTGTAGCTATTATACCTTTACATTTTGCGGAAATATATGTTATACATCAGTCTCGAGGTTTCACTAGTCAAAATAAAGATATAGGAATGATAAAAGAGGAATGATAGAAGAAGAGGAATGATTTGAAGAAGAGGAATGATATTACATAAATAATAAGTTGTGCAACTTACTAAAATTGCAGCTTAGGTAAATTTGCAACAATACACAATGATCACCCATACAAAGGGTTGGTAGTGACAAGACGTTGTTACTGCCATTGCCAACAATCTAATTGTCAGTACCTTGTTCATTTCACGCAGCGAAGTAAACTCAGGACCTTGTGTATCATCTGATGGACAAGCACAAGAAAAAAGTCAGAAAGGTATTGCGTGAATTGCTTGACATGTGTGTTGAAACCACCAATTGAAATGAAGACAGCTGCAGGACTTACTTTCGTTAAGTGAGAGACTGCTAGCAAAGAGCTCTGAAACACATAAGGATGACAGAGGTTGAAATTATTGAACCATACACAGAATGACCAAGTAAATTGCAAGACCTTTTCATGACCTTGATCATATATTTTTATCATAAACTTCTCCTTTTACCTCTGTACGTTTCTGAACATGATCAAATAGATAGATAGATAGATAGATAGATATCAGTATATTTAAGACATATAAACACCTTAATACAATATGTGGCTATAATAAACTACATTACATTACATCTATAAACGTTTC
>OFHS01001202.1:0-30156 GCA_900245855.1 Calvadosia cruxmelitensis
GCTGAGATGATGTCGAAAGTCCGAGTGTGTCCAGTTTGTCAAGTAAAATTGTGTGGCTGATGCTGTCGAAGGCTTTGGAAAGATCGAGAACTATGGTTACTATGTGTAATGTATTGCACGCATGCGCGGGATGATCACGTGATCGCCCCGTTATTGCCTGTATGTAAAAGTGTGACCGTGAGTCAGAATGATTGCCAGACATCAACTAAATGACACGCTTGTCTTGTCTGGCTGCTTGCCTTCTTAATCAACGGGTTCCCGGAGTATCGTTATAATACTAATAACAAGGGATATAAAACTATGGTAATCCGAGAGTATCCACTGTAGTATGCAGTGTGCCGAAGCGTTGATTCTTTAGATAGATAGATAGATATCAGTATATTTAAGACATATAAACACCTTAATACAATATGTGGCTATAATAAACTACATTACATTACATCTATAAACATTTCAATTCAGGCAGGTATTTCTTGATGTCTGACTAACACAATTAGGCTACTTTATTTTTATTGAGTTTTCTTTTACATGGTTTCTAAAACAAATTTTCGAGCTAGAAACGAATTCTATATACTTACTCAATAAAACAGTACCACGGAATGCAAATGAACGTTTGCCACGGTTTTCTTGATATCTTGTCAATTCTGAAGCAGCGCATCAGATCTGACCGCAAAGCATTTCCATTAATAATAGAAGCTACAGTCATTACATAATATATATATGTTAATTGTATTTGTATAATTATAAAACTATTTTTAACTCTTGGGTCTCCCGAACAAACAAGCAAATTTGTGCTTAAGGGATGACCCATGATCATAACATGTAACCAAATTACTTGTTGATTGGCAACCCAGTTGTATTACTTTTGAGAATTTTCTGAATGTCACGATTTCTGAGAAAAACACGCTGCTGCTACAATGGTCGGACATTCTATTGTTAAAATGATTTCTAAGCCTGTTTATAATCTTATCGGATTAAGCGAGAATCCGATTAAACTGACACTGTTCGATACAATAGCATACTGTATACAACTAGCTTCTGAAATGCAAGTACGGATCTCATAAAAAGGATTCGGATTAATCCGGGATCCAGCTCCGGTATCACAGGTTACTACATGCCTTTCCATGTGCACGGGCTATCCATAAAACGACGCATAAACAGTTCCGTCGACTAACTAAGGAATTATTATGTAAGTTCTGATACAAAAGTCTTTCTCCCAGAAATTTCCAACAATGATTTTCTCATTAAACGCGTCAGACCTGGTTTGTCGAATGTGATAAGCCAATCAGAGAAAACCAAGCGTTTTGTTTTAGCAATAAATTTTCTATTCTTTTTTATACAACGTTCGATTTGATCCAGAAGGACATTCGAAAATTCGTCAGCCGTGAAATGAAGATCTGGTGTTTGGTTTGAATTCCCAACCATGCCTCTCGTTCAATCAGATTGCGAGAAACCAAAGGCTGACCAAAGAATGACGATGCAAAAATTAATGTAATAAGCGCAATCGTAATGCATTTACAATGGAACCTGTCTATAATGATCCCATTTGGGACCTAAGGAAAGTGACCTCTATAGACAGGTAGCCTTTCTGTTCGTGTTGATTTCTAGTAGAAATGTCATTTTAGGGTTATGAAGAGTGGCCTTTAAGCACAGGTGGCTGCTCTACAGAGGTGGCCGCTAATACAGGTTTGAGTGTATTTAATGGACGTAGATCGAGATAAATATAATTATAAGTAATATTGCTTAAAATTTGGTTTTTGTCATTTTGCTGTTCGCAATTGCTTCCCTTCAGCTAAATCCGCATAACAAAACCAACATACTGTATCCTTCTTATAGTTGAGTCTTTACTTCATAATTAAGAATATTTGCCATGAATAGCGATTACATGCCGGCTCTTTTCTAAATTTAAATATACATTCATTTCTTCTACGGCATACACTTTGTTCCAGATTCACTCTTGTCCGTCGAGAACATAACATAACTAATTCATCGCCTCGTTTGTATGGTAGACATGAGGCCACGTGATTCAACGAGAGTGAATGAATATCGTAGCAGTGTCGGTACAATGAGAACAGGCGTTCACATATAGCTGGTAGGACTCTAGTTATTTACACTGGGGAGTTTCTTCCATAAACGTACGTGTACCAGATTTGCGTAATCCGTTTTAAAATCAGCAGACATTCATATCGTCTGCAATATCCTCTCTCCCGCGAGAAATTTCGTACGTTTGATTTCCAATTCAGTCTTTAATAAATAGATGGAAGGTTTTAAATACAATACTGTCTCATGAAAGCCGGTAGTCCGAAGGCGGTGAGTTGAAGCGAAGTACTTCGTCCATACAGAGGGGTCCTTGAACGTACACACGTGGAGGTAAACCTCAATAACGGAGCAAGAGTCTCTCGCTCGATTTCCAGTGATGTGCTGTGTCTCTTATGTACTATCTCGGCAACCACATTTACATTTCGAAATGGTTTCCGTGACGAAAGACGCCCAACGGCATCCGCGTCCTGCAGTGTTACTGCATAACCAGATCAGTAATTTAAGGCTTCTCGTTGTCTCAGTATGACAGCGCATGCCCTCTGGATACGAACATGAGCGCTTTGGACACGCGCCGTCTTTGATGTAACGGGGAAAAAACTTAGGTCCCAGATCAAGCCATCTGTGCTCGACGGCACAGCGACTCAGTTCCCACAACCACATGCGAAGCTTACTGCTCGCTTTGTCACCAAGGACACGACTCTTCGTGACGTCGCTACGATTGATTTCAAATTGAAGTTTGCGCAACGCCCAGGGCATGTTCGACTTCACCTCTTTGGGTCTCTTGCGATTTACTCGAGTGTTTTCATGACCAATTGGACGGGGTGAACGTATTGACATGTAATTCCGATCGAAGTTGTCTCCCAGTAGTTGCAACAAAATTGTCCGGTTTGACTGTGAACCTGATGGGTCGGGCCATCCTCTCGTCAACACGGATAGCATCATCTTCATCCGTCCGACACCGTCTGGCTTACTGGCTTGCAACATTTCATGCATTGGAGGTACAGCACCATCCACTAACGTAAGCATCACAAATAGACACACGAGAGATGTCCTCCACGTTCGAGTTGTTCGTCCCATGGTTGATGCTTGCTCCTGCGTAGCAAAGCGAGAGACACACATAATGTGAACTTGGCTTACACGAAAGGAAGAGATCATGCCAAGACTGTTTCAATAGGAAGATGCGAGCACCGGCGAGACGAAACAATGCTCAATTGTGTGTAACTCAGACGCCGGCAATTAATAGCAACACGTTTCTTAAGTTAGACCTAACAGATAACAACGCAAGGCTCATCTAAGGGCGAGGGAAGTCATTTCGTTTGGCGACACTCAAGCGACACTGCTGCGAGAGCGACAGTTGTTGAAGTAGACAACACAACAAAAGGCCATGTCTGGCTGCACATTGTCAGAGCCAGGCAGTCTCGTCATTTGCAATGAAAATCACGTCCTAAGCACGCAGAATATGCCCCAGAACTGCATCATTATTCGACGTCAGTGGCGACTGAATCAGTCATATAATTGGAATTAGAATCAGAAGAATTATGAAAGAAAATGGCCGTTGACGTATCTCAAAAGATTGCTCAAAAGTAGTTGCAGATGCTCTTTCAACTTGCCTCACTGATATCGTGCACAAAAACGCGATTCTTCCAAAGTAGCTAATATGCACCTGGCAACCAGGTTCTATTTATAGATATTTTCGCGAGTTTCAGTATTCGAAATTAATAATTTCGAGCCTTTCTAAGATCGAAACGATCCGCTTGTTATGCTCGCACGTGCAACAGTCTTTAATTCTAAAGAAAATCCCATGTCTTTATCCCAAGCCACCCAGAATTTGTCTAATATCAATACAGGATTAATGTTTCGTGACCGAAGCGTGAAAGCTCCATCAGAATTGTACCGCCCAATATTTTACAATATTTTAAAAGTCCATGACACGATTTACTGGCCGTCAAACGAATTAATGTCATGGTATTGTTTGAGAGGATTTCTGTATGCCATTAACTTATTGTTTTCTTTGTCGTCATGGTGACGTCCCATCCTGTCAATCACTGTCAAATTAAAGAATGAGATGTCACGATTTTGAGAGACACGGCGGAAAAGTCTGCAGCGATTTTGAGATTTGGAGCGGGCGAGTGCGTTGATTTGCAAAAACACTCAATACTCAGCAAAACATTTGAAGCAACGTCAGTCAAGAATGCCTTGTGCATAGCTAATTGCTAAATCCTGGTTCTGCTGGAATACTTCTTACTCCAGCAGAATGAATTGCTTAAAAATATCATAGAATACGACTATACGAGTTCGGGGCAGTCCAGAGAAATCGCGCCTTCTGACGGAAAGACAGCCAGGGAATAAACCAAATTAAAGATGTTTATTAATTCAAAATGTGAAAAATCGAGGCCTTCTGACGAAAAGACAGCCATGGAGTAAACCAAATAAAAAATGTCTATTTTTAATTCAAAATGTGATGTCTTATTTTTTTAAATCTAAGAATTCGACACTATTTAACATAAATTAATTTAGTGAAAGATCTCGTACGCAAACGCTCCAGGAAAACGGAATAAACCCAGCAAGCAATAGATTTTCTAAGCTGCTCATTAATTGTGATTGGCAGTGTAACACTCCTGTAACAGCGTACAACGTATTATGGAACGTCTAAAAGGAATAAAGGAAAATAATGGATCGGCAGTCAAGACTTCAACAACTTAAAAGCTCGATTTTTAACGCATTTATATATTGGAATTGTTTCCATGATTATTGAGATCATTATGAAATAAAAGTATCCTTTTGGAAAACAAAACAAAAAGAGACCGAAGAGAGTTCTGCGCTGCACAAAATAACACAGAGTGTAAATATCACCTGAGATTATCTATTGCCTTCTTTGCATCGCATCCTCAAACTAACGCCTTGCTGTTGTGAACTAAACTAGTTGCTGTTGTGCCTTCGTCGTGATTGGATGTCCCTTGTTCTTCGTCGCTGCTGTCATTGGACTGTTTAAATTGTAACCGTTATTCTCGCCTGTCGCCATGTCTTGGATGCTGTCCGTCTCTTCGTCAGTTGCTGTTGTGCCTTCGTCGCTTCTGTCATTGGACTGTTTAAATTATCATTGTTAAGCAACTGTAATTTACTGTACTTTAGCTCAATCTGTAAACTTTCAATTGTACAAATTGAACTTATATATTTTTCTATGATGTATTATGATGATGCCATTCCCATTTATTCCCATGTATCTGCTCCGTGAAAAAAAACATCAAGTTGCTTATCGGATATCAGAATAAATGACGATGATGATGATGATGATAACGCGGTCTTTTCCGAAGGGAGCTATAGTATACTGCACATAATAATCCGCTACAACCCTCGGATTATTAAAAAACGATTCAGGAAGCTAGCGCTTTATTATTTATCCGGGGTAGATCTATTCGAGCTAAGCGAAGACTCAATACGTTGCGGGATACATGCACGTGAACTGAAATTGACAATTTTGACAGCTAAGAACAATGCCTGAAATTGACTATCATAGAACAGAGTACGATTGAATGCGTTTCAAGCAAAACAATTTCCTGGCGTCTTCACCCGTGTCTAAGATCAATTTCTTTGCAAACTGAAATGAAATCGCACTGCACTTGGCTAATTTTTTTTTTTTTAGTAACCTGTCAATTTTCTTACAAATAAATACTCAAGCCAAAGTTAATAAAACTAATTACATTAAAATAAACAAACTAACTTGGCTAATTGATGTGATGGAGTGCGTAAAGTGCCGCGACTGATTCTGTCTGAGGGTTCGCTCATAATTTATACTGAGGGCGAGATTGTACTCGACGAAGAGAATCCAGAAGCTGATAATAACTACATTTTATTCAATCTTAAGAAAATCGAGAGTAGAAATAGCCTAACCCTCAAAATCTCTGCATACCGTTTCCTAAAACTAAAATGTAAAATACAAGCAACATTTCGCAATGTCAAAATTTGGCTTGCCTAACCCGCTTCTCTTCCGATGCCAACCCTAAAGCCAAAAGTTTGGTTCTCATTTGTATTCCACTTAGGTTTTTACAAATTCAGTTTACGATGATTACTCTATAAACAAAGATAGGTTTATATCAATAAGTTCAAAAAGATTTCTTTTATGGAGCCGCTTCGAAATGATCCATTTGTTGCTATTAAACGGAGCTCTGATGCTAGAGAGGTTTATTAGAATCTTACCTGGCTCTGTATTCGACCTGTTATCTTATGCAAACAACAATCCATCTTGTCAGATTCGTAAAGGACAGAGCGTTCTTGCTGTAAGTCAGCCACGAGGTCCGAGGACGCCTCCACATAAGACACAGGTCACTGCAAACGTAGTGGGTTGATCGAAAGGCCAATTTTCATTGTCGAAGAAGGCGTTTGGTTTTCATTGGGCACACTATCTGTTAGCTAATACTATTAATCTAACGTGTGACTTACTAAGCCTTTAATCTGTAAACGGGTATGTTTCCTGGCATTAGATCTTGCATCAGCCGGACGTGCAGAGAAAACCAGAGGACGAGGAGACTTAGGGTATGTCGTGCTGACGAATAATCTGTGTCACATTCATTCCGTTTACCTGTTAAGCCGATCATTCTCAAGTACATGCTTCAGTTGCATTGCCATTCAATACATGACAATTGATGCCGACATTATCTTTTAAAGATCTAATTCTCTTTCTGTTTAACTCAACTCTCCTGGGATGACATTTTAAAGTGTGTAAAACCATCACACTCCATTACCATGTATGTCTGCTTGTATTTGTAACACAAAATGGCAGGATCCCAGTACGAATAATCGGCAGCAGCCTTCAGATGTTCGACGACCCAAGCCCGTCACGATTCGTCAGTTCGAGAGTTAAGTTTACCTTATATTTCCTGTTTGATTGTTTGCGTTGTTTGTTTTCTAGAACAGATGAACGACGTGCCTGTCTTGCTAGACTTGCGCCAGACGGTAGCCAGGTTGCGGACAATTGCACCGTTTCCTGTTCTCTGCACCGCATGGGCGTGGTTAGGAGACTGCGGGAGTACGCTCAGTGCTATGTCAATGAACAAACCCGACCGCTTTTGATCATCCGTCAAACAACATAAACGTGTGGGATTCGTAGAAAATATCGCCAAGGCTCCACAGGAAATCAATGGGTAAACTGTTCGCTTGGCGACAGCGGGCGCCTTCTTAATAGGAGAATAGGAGCAACTCATGCATGCAGCCGGCGTGCCCACGATCAAGCATATCTGGCTGCACCCTATTTCGTAGTAAATGCAAAACCTCAAACACGCCGCCCAGATTAATTCTCAAAAATGTCGTTTATAATACAGCTTAGTTCTCCGCATGTAAGTGAATCACATTCGATCTTTGACGTAGGCAGTTCCCTACACTGTCCAAATCCAGGCACATGGCGGAAACTGCAACGAGGTCTCTCAGTGTTTGCTGCCTGTCCAGCTGGGTTGACAGGGAAATATATAAATAAGCAACATTAAGAACAGCAGCAATTCCGTAGCCGTAAAATTGGATAGCAATGTGAAAAACGTTACACAACTAACTGGTCAACCTCGAACCTGGCATACATTTAACTAATCGCGCCTTAAAACCAGCACATACCAGCTGAAAACACTTTAGCCTGGTACTTTGGAAATGCAAACAATTCCTCGCCATAAGCGAAATTGATTCATTAATGGGTAGCAAACCATGTAATTATGATGAAATTGCAAGTGTCGTGTCGTTTTTTTACTGGTTCCGTTTGCAAACTGTTTGTTCCCTTGAACTGATCGCAGGAAATGCGACGAAATCTAAGTGACCGACCGACAGGGCTGTTTGCAGAACGGTTGGCTGTTGATTAGAATTCTCACAAATATATAGGCGATGTTTAGCGAGCTGTTTGGTGAAAGTAGCCGCTGGAAGGCTTGAGCTGTGTCATAAAACGTATAGGCTCCAGGCTGTAGAATGAACAAAGTATAAGGGACAGAGTAAGATGAGAAGTAAGTCGAATAACTTAATCCAGCGAGGAAACGTTGAGAGCGTCCGCGTCACATTTGCCGAAGTTGAATATTTTTACAAATAAGTGAATTTAATTTTATATTTCTATTTTGTATCCCACTTAGGTTGTTTTACATTTCTGTATGTGATGATTATTACTTGGATTACATGGACAGGGTGTTGTTCACTCCCGAAGGAGGAACCCTCCTTAGACGCCTTCCATCGGACACGGCCGCGGGCCAGTCGAGGCCACGTGGGCCCTATAGGTGGCGGGTGAGCTCATCGCGCCACTTCGTCCGCGGTCATCATCTGGTTCTTCTCCACTGCCTTAGAGTACACTGTGATAATTACATCCAACTTTAATTAACAAAGATAGAGGGTTTGATACCTTAAATGTATATATTTTAAGCTCATTAAGATACGGAATGGTGAACACGAGACCGTGAAATAACCGTGCGAAAAGATGCTTCTGGGAAAACGAAACCGGAAAACAAAACTCATTATAGCTAAAGTTTCCATCTCGGTTTTACTGCTCGGCAATAAAGAGAAAATACTGTCTCACGCGGAAATATTAATGGTTGGAAATGCGCCAAACTTTCCCGCCGGATAGATAGAAAATTTATTTTGACTAAAGAGTATGTATAGTAGAATGATCTGCCCAAAGCTTTGAAACACATTTTTCATAAAAAATATTGGTTCTATAGGTAACTTTCCAGGAGGCGATGTGGGTATTAATTCTCGAGACATGTTAACAAGTTGGTCGTTTCTGTAGAGTCCCACAAAATATATCGTTGTTAAGTGGGCATAACAATCCATAAAACTATTCACTGAAGGAAAGAAACGCGATGAAAAATAGACGCAGATTTGCACGCGTTACACCATCAAGACCATTAGGCCACGCATTAAAAGTATCAAAACGGCTGTCATGAACCACAAAACGTTTACCCCCAAAAAGCTGCAAATGATATGCAATGGTAATAATATTTTCTCTATTTACTGTACAAATGTGAATGCTTTTACCGCACAAGGTGTATGACCCCCTGTAGACCCTGACCCCGTGTCAGCCCCCTGGTAGCAATAACTCTCAGGCTTTTGATGTTATTGGTGAAATGTAGACAGTTGAATAAACCATGAAGTGACGCCCACTTCGTCACAACTGTAACTGAAAAATATCCTTGGAGCCGACCAGACAACAATGACGCGTCTGTGGTCGAGACAAATAAACAGACGACCCCACAGTATCATTCTACTGTACTTTGGCAGTCTCTGAGAGGTGCAAACGCGGCCAAATATCATGCTCAGAGACTTCGCTTGCTGTTTTAGCTGTAGCTGTTATGTAAACCGCTCGATAAATCAGACAGACGCATATTGTCAAAGCTTTACTTTAGGACTGAGCTAGCACAAGGCAAAAGTAGCTCGTCTTTGAAAACAGACAACTTCCCAATTTAGGAGTTGTCACACACAAACCGCGCACAGCTTTCACCGCAAAATGTCGTCTCTCCCAGGGTCTGATGAAACGGGGCGCCAAAGTCGTTCAACGTTAACTGAAAATAAGCGACCGCAGACGCCTTCCCGTCTCCATTGCATCGCTGTCAGATTATTATGACAGTGAATGGGCCAACGTGTAGCATTGCCCAGCCCTACCCAACCGTTAGCACCACGTTCATAAGTCGTAAGCATTTGACCCGTCCGCGACGGCAGCCCTGCTGGATGGCATACATGTTTGATTCGTCTTGAGTCGCTTCGTTATTTATAAAAACATATATAAATGAGCGAAAATTGTTCTTGTTTCTATCTATATAAATGAGAGAGAATTTCCCCAAACAACGCGAACAGACATCACAAATGTCGAGTGGTTTTTAAAACCCTTTGCCTCTATGACTTGATAAAATCCAATCGACAGTATCAGTTATTGTTTACTGAAATAATTTTGGCTAAAATCACGTAGAACGATGTTGCCTTCCCATGCGAGAAAAATTGTTTTGATAAACAATAAAAAGTCCTGAATTCCGAATGCATAAGTCTTTCAACTTAAAATTCATGCTTGCGACTTTTCATTGGACGACTGCGTCTATCTATTACCGGATCGCAAATTGAACGTTAATTTGATTGTTCAACTTGTACTAACAATAATTTTAAACAAGGCTGTAATTACAATGTGTTGAAATGCGAGTGTCAAGATGTTGAAAGACTTGGAAAGATAGATAAACAAATAATACAAAAGTGCGTTTGCTAGTTTGTTTGACCTATCCACAGCATATATTATATACAATATCTACGAAACACGAATACTTCCCAATGGAATTTCAGTAATAAAAAACTCAAATTTGGAGTACTTTCTGGAGAGATACTTATTTCTGAGTCCATAGGAATTTACAAACAAAACACACCTTTCTTTCTCTGTTTTCCGCAAAGTTTCAAATTCGATCCAATTTCAATGGAAATGTCTACGTATTATTTTCGCGTTTTCAATTGACTGAAATGTAAATCATCCATTGTATGATGTGTTTTAGCAATGAAAAATAAAGAAACAGTGAATTTTCTTATTTATTCTCAGACGGTGAACGGATAACGCTAGTTTGAGCTACAGGGCTACGAATTGATGATTCAAACAGCCTCAGACGAAGAAGCGATTGAGGCCAACATTTGGCAAAGAAGGTTCAACACAGTGACGCCACTGGGTAAACTACACTTCACGAAATCAAACAAGTTGGTCCTTGAAAACAAGGTCTATCAGAGCATGAACGTGGAAACATCTCTCAGATTGCACAAGTGTAAGATTATAACCTTGAAATCTAAAATGAGTGAATATTTACGACTGTGTTCCATCAGCACTCTGTCATCGCGTTCCTTGGAAAATGGGCTGATTACTAGCCTAATTAAGCGAGCGGCAGATGTGACCTTTCTGGCACATCGTCAAAACACCCCTGCCGAATGCAGTAACGCACGACAGCAAAAACAACCGACATTCCACCATAGATATCAACTTGTAGGTACCACAGTGAAAATAACGTATTTGATGTTGCGTTTTACTCTCGCGGCCAGACAGCATGTTGTCACAGCATAGATTACAATCGATCACTTCCACCCCACAGGGTATATCGTGCGTGTCATGGGCAGGTTACTTAATACAAATAAAAATTCTCAAGAAAAGCAAGACGAATTTATAATTTAAGAAGCCCCAACGACATCAAAACGATACAGTAGAAAAGGCATTAAATTTAGTAAAAAATTGTCAAAGCACATCGTTGAAAAATCATCAACTTAACACTCACGTGGCGCTCGTTGTTGCAAAAGCGCTTGCGACGACACTCTGAGATTGTCCAACACTGTTAATGTGAAAGTTTTCTCTCCGCGTCGTGCTACGTCGATCGTGTTTCAATCGCAGACGAAGTCAACGACGAACAAGAGGGTACAGAGATGTAAAGATATTCTCATGACCACTGAACTCTTTGTAATATGTCTAACACTGACAAGAGAGAAAAGTTGACAGTGTTTAAACGACTGATAAAATGTGTTCGACTGACGAGAACAGGTCACTTCATCTCTGTTAACTGGCCCGTGCCCTTGCGGGATGCCAACGACCACTGGCGCCTCTTCAGCACATAAATCAGTCCAAAGCACACGCCCAGTCTGCGTGTCACACTCGCTAGGTTGACCGCGGTTCAACAAACGTGGTTAAAAACTGGTCGAGTGTACGAGTGGTTGAATACCAACAGGTCATTTGCCAAGCCGTCTGTCTCGACCACATTCGTCCTTTCCTGTTTAACAGTACGAGCACATACTTTAAACAGTATCTAGTTTAGTGCAGACAAAAACAGATTTGGTTCAGTGCAAATGAACTTATAAACAGTCTTATCGATTATCGTAACACTATAACTACCGATCATCCGTCGGTGTTGGACAGAGGCCTTCTGTCAAATGATACTCATCAGATACTGCATATTGGCGTGATTGAAGTTTGTCAAATGCAAGTTGCGAAACTTATCCAAATCTTACACTGTAGTCACAAAGGAATCAAATAGTCAATGGCTTGACTGACACGCGAGAGAAATGCATCAACACATCAACAACGTAATTCTTCCAATCCGGACAAAAAAGAAACTTGACGAAGGGAAATGTGACCATTTATGTTGGTTTCAAAATCGGTATTATATACCGCCATTGAAGACAAGCCAAGCGACTGGCGATTGAGAAACCTCTCTTGGAGAATTGTATTTATCGTGAGACTCTGAAATCCCTAGCATTGATTTGCAGAATGGTTTTCCGAATGAGATCCGGCTCTAGTATTGATTGACAGTACTGTAGTTATGCTTCGACATAAAAATATAGTTAGTTGTAAGTATAGGTCGATTAATCGGCCATATTTAGTCAATTGGTAATCGGCCGATTGTGCTGAACAATCGGTAAAATATCGGCATATTTGATTTTTGAAAACAAAGGGAAAATAAAGGGAAAACTTTATGTTTCACTGCCATTGAAAAAGTGACCTACTGTATCTTTTTAGATACAATAAACAAAATAACTGGTATGTCTACTAGAATACCAGGTGAGAAATTTAGACAGTTGCTCTGAGTAGTCAAGAAGCTGATGGCACACGTTGAGTTCCTTCCTTGAATATGTGTATATATGCCCGCTAGCTACGATTGTTGATAGAGGCCTATGCAAATACCAGGCTACACTCGGTGTTCACACTTGAGATCCTACTCAAGGGTCCTCAAAAATTGACTGAAGCAACAAAGTTTATGCAGTTGCCCTCAGACTAATAAAACTTTCAGGAAGGATTTAAATTTTCTCACACACATCGATGAATCATGCTTCCGAATTGAAATATTTCTAATAATAGTAATAATCCAGTTTTATCCTCGTATGATTAAACTACCATACAATTTATTCGAAATTTTTGTTCAATATTCTGCGAAAGAAGCTGGCGGGTGGCTGGATTCGTTTCGCGCGACTATGCTAAGAACGCACGATCATTGCCAGGCCTATTAGCACTAGCGTTCAATGAATCATCAATCGTTTACAAATCGCTGCTCGTGGCCATGCTGCAAACAACTTACAAGTAGATGGCTTCTATTTAACGTCGGCAAGACAACGACATATTTTTGAGCATTAAATTTAGATCTGATGGAAAAGGATTTCTGTTTTGAAATTTTCCAGCGTGGAAATATAAGTTTATCGTAATTGCAACACACTTTAATGTCGCATCCGGCTGAGGTGAGAAAAGGTTTCGCCGGATGAAAAGATCCAGTCGTTGATAGAGAAAGTCCTCTTTCGTTCGTTTGTAAATTGCAAAACCGAGTTCTACTAGCTGATGTATAAAAATGGTCCGTCCCTTCTTGAAATACCAAAAACCATTGGACATGTTCACGAGCAATTTGAATGCCATAGCAAACATCAAAACTTTGCCTTTATACAAGGAAGATCACAAGCGAATCGTTGGCTTATGACCATTATTATAAAGAAAAATAGTTTCTGAAGTTGTAAAAGTCTGAAGTACATTGAATGATTACAATTTATATATTTATATTATTCAATACTTCTCGACAGTTTGCTGTTGGGCAACGCAAAGGTGTCGAGTGTCGCAAGCCTAGTGGAAAGCTACGACCACATGGCCAATAAAATATAATGAAATCTGGACGAATCTACTTGCTTTTTCATTTAGATTCAACTAAATTATTGCTTATTTTGATAACTTACCTTTGAAAATACAGCAGATGGTCTTCAGAGAAAACCAGTCCTTCGTTCGGCGATATGTTTGATCGACACCAACCTCCTGTGTATGCACACAATCTTGAGCCTGCGCTATTTGTAGACCCCCGGGTTGGTGACGTCACAAGACGATCCAGGCAAGTAGTTACCAGGGTAACGTGGCGATAGACGCCAAACGGATATGAGAGCTCCCAATTGACGTCGCTAACAAGCCAATCCCATCTGTCTGGCTACAAGAAGTCTGGTAAGATTATATACAATTTGAAATACACATATTTGTAGTAATTAAATAATAAACAGAAGCACAATCGTCTTTGTATAACATAAGCGGAACTGCATGGATTGAAATCTCATATTGGAAACTACTAAATGCCAATATTGTTATCACAGCAATGCTTCAAGCTAAAAGGAGAAAACTTTAAGTCTTCACGAAGTTTTTTAAAATTTGCTTACTTCTTCATTCCTACTGAAACTTGAATGGTCAACTGGCAAATTATTGTATAGCTAAAACAACAGTCGCTATAGCCTGTCCATCAAATTGTATGTTAGTGACAGTCTTCAATTGTGCAATGTTCTAAAAATGGCGAAAGGATTTGATTAACATTCGTTCCGTAGCTACAACACCATCTAGCCGGTAAATAGCTTGCCTAGCCTTGCTTCAAATACTATTGAACAGATTATAATGCTTTGAAGAGTAAATTTTGTTTATGCGATCGAATACAAGGTTCAACCTGTTTTCTATTTGGCTTTCCCCCTCTTTCCTCTACCCTGTTGAATCATCCGTATTTCCCAGTAATATCACTGTTTATTGTTTTCCAATAATATTTGAAGTGTTTCTATCTTTACGTTGAGCTGTTGTCTCTGCTTTAGTCTATCGGAGTCTTCTCTTTTAGGCGCCCATTCCAACGACTGAATTGTCTCTTGAAATATAACGCATTTGAGTTTTGTAAAATCCTTCCTGATTTAATTTGAGTTCTGTTGGAATGTCTTTCGACTATAATTTAATCCTATTATGTTGTTAGCTTAACCTAGCCGTATTCGTTTTACTTCAACGGTCTGATCTAGCTGCTATGGGATCAGAAATGCAGAGTCATAGGCCCCTTCGGCCATTCATTTTAGGCCAACGCACAGCGTACGAAGATTTGAAATTAAGAATTTCCGTGTTTGACAGAGTCAACTGTGACAACAGATAATGCCTTCTCTCGATTCTTTTTGTAGATGATCTTACTTGATCCTTGATTGAGATGAATCAGTCTTTCCCTTGTTTGAGTCAAAGGAGTAAACTTGTCGTGACAAGCGTCCGCCAGAGCAAGATAAGCCATCACTTAGTGCTTGCAATGCCAATTGGGACCTCCGGCTACCATTAGTATAATTGCATTCATTACGCTCAGAAGTGCATTTAAAATGGAGATTTATCCATGATGGTTGCAATGAGCTTTCGAAGGAATTAAGTACTAATCATCGCGAGTAAGCAACGAGAGCTTGAACCAAGTACCGCAGAAATTCATGAATGGAAATGAAGTCAAAACACAAAATGACAAGAACTAGAAGTAGAATATCTTGTATTATTATCATTTATGTAGTTTTATGAGCAGTTTTGATGCATTCAATTATCGCAAAAATCGGGAGCAATGGTTTTGTCTGACATTTCTGTCTTTGCCAATGGAGACATCAGAGCTCTGCTCTTCCCAAGGGACCGCTCATTATCAACATATTTCTAGTAGTCAAAAGGAAAATGCCTTTTATGGGACTTCACATGTCCTGACACACTGGCCCCTACACACCGCCCGCGAACGATGAAGTCAACTGGAGCAGCCGCCGCGAAAGCTGAAGCAATCAAAGACACAAAATACAATGATCTAAAAGACCAATTCTTATTCGTACCGATTGCTATCGAAACCCTTGGCTCATTTGGCCCATCAGCCAAGGCCTTCGTTGAAGAACTAGGCGCTAGATTGAGTGGCACGTGCAAGGCCAATTTCGTAGCAAACCTGAGCTAGTGGCCATCCAGCGCGGAAATGTCGAAAACGTACGCGGCACATTTGCCAAGTTGAATGATCGTAATAGTGTTGTTCTTTTCTTCTAATTTATATTTGTATTTAAATAAAATAATTTTGAGAATAAAAGCTCGAATCTCTTAAAAAAATAATCTTTTATTGTGTTGCTCTCTTGTACACTAAGCATACTCTAGTCTATGATGACCTTTCACGGATGCAATAAAAGGAGGAGCGTAGATATATGAACGCAACGAAGTTTACCATCTTCTACTGTTCTACATAGTTCATGTGAACGCTCTCAGACCATGGTGAATCAGCCTCGCCCCTGTACAAACAGAGCTGACTTTTGCACAACAAACTACGAGCAGCATTTACAGGAACCGTTTTATTTCTCTTTTCTTTCTGTCTTTTCTTTGGATTTATTCACACGAAACTGCAATAATAATGTCTGCTGACAGCCAAGGTGTGGAATAATTGTTTAATTTTGTGTGGATTGGAGTGACACTGGCTGTCGAGCAGCAATCATTAGACATACCACGTTCAGGTAATCAGGTCCAGCTTAGCGTTTGATTGCATCATCGGTTAGTCTGTTGCTTTGTACAGCTCCCAAGACACCAAATGGATCTCCTTTCTCATCATGGAATCAAAACTATGGATGACAGACCAATTTGGGATAGTTTATAACTTTGACTTTGCGTCGTTAAAATGGACGAAAATTCAAACAAGAGCTGCTCGTGGCAGTTTCAAGAAACTTGCTGCTCTCAAGAACTGCATTTGGGCTCTTGGTGGAGACCAGAGAGTTTATTTATGTGTTAATCAAACTGATTTACCCCTTCGCACACAAGTGAGCCGATATGAAAACCAGCGATGGTCTCCAAGATTTGGCTTCTCAGATAAAGGCGTAAGTTGATACAGTGTAGGCTAACCCAGTTATTCCGTTAATATCACCTCGGTTAATAGCACGACCCGCTTATTATCACTTTAGTCTGGGAACCAAGCTCAATCAGAATAAACTATTTGAACCCGCTTAATACCGCAAGTCAGTCGTGCGAGTCTGGGAAGTGAAATCGGCATCAACCAACCCTCCGAGAGTGGTGCTCAGTGGCACATATTATTATCTGGGAAACGGACTATATCCACATAAATTCTGCCAAAGATGAGTGTGGCGGTGGTGCCATCTGATTGGAGGTTTGCGACATGCGTTGGATCTTCTCGCATGATAGCCCTGACAGAACCCCGACCCATAGGGGCACCTTCACACTGATAGTCAGTGGAAAACTACTCTACCTACTTAATTACCATTTGGTATAAATACTTACTGTATTTTATGCTGAAGTAGAGTTAGTGGGGAATTTATGCACGATTCCATTGCCCGACACCTCACTGATCTGCTTCTGTGTGTTTTCCGTGGTGTAGCCATTGTTCGCTCGCGATATCCAGATAAAATGAGGTCTCATTGTGTCGCATGGATGGGGCAAGGCTCACCAGATTATGACGGCTAGATCACGTGAACCCATGACCATTGACTTTAGTCTCACATGGTGAGCTCTGTCTGACAGAAGTCTGCGCATGACTCGACCCAGACTAGCCCCATTGCTAGCATTTGTACTATACTCTTTGTCTTGTCTTTAACTGCACAGAAATGTTATTCAGCTTCATTAACTATATTGTTCAAGCTGACAACCACAGCTAAATTGCATATTTTATTCACAACAATGAGCAGCTTAACATATCTATGTCAAACTGTTGTTGTAATCCTACTAACTATGTTGTAATTAAGCCTTGTCCTGCTATTGACATGTTATACACAATTTCGAAACAGGTCAAAAGTAGCAACACATAACCAATCAGATAGTTAGCCTAGTCCTAAGCAAGCAACCAATCAGCAATTGTTGAAGCGACTTCAAGTCTTCATTCAAATAGTTTTACGAGCAGGACAGGGGTTAAGACTGTTACCACTTTTCATTTATTGTCAGTTTGTCACTTGCTTGTTTACATTATATATCTTGTCCTCTACAGCGTATATCTACAGATCGACCTGGCTGGAGTGACGTGACTGGAAAGATTGCATGCCCTGATGAAAAATATCGATTGGATAAAAGTAGATGGATATGGGAATCTGATTGGTTTATTGACGAATCTGTGTCATGTGACATTGATGTGAGTATCATGTTGAGCGTCAGATGTTGCTTTAAAATGGAATCGTTGTAAATGCATGGATCGTCCGATCTGCTGATCGTTTTAGTGAACCCATTGATGTATCAATTTATCAATTATCAATTCATTGGCATGATGACAAGTTTTTGATTCTATGTTTAGATGTGTTGACTCGTCGATGGGTCATTGAGTTGATCCATTCATGTGTTAATCCATTAGATCGTTAATATGATCGTTGATATTAGATATGTTAATCCATTAGATTCATGTGTTAATCCATTTTGTTAACATCGATATGCTAATCGTGCTTCATGGTGTCATGTTCGATATCTGGCTCTTACTTTATCATTATGACATCCGATAGTGCTCGTTTTGACTTTGATAGGTTCGACTTAATATTGATGTCTTCTGCTCTGATTCTATGTGATCTTAATGCAATGTAGTGAGCATGGAATGAACCTGACTCGGGGCTGTAAGTTCACATGACATTGCCGTAATTCACAATACTCTCAGATTATAGTATGAGCTTTAGGATTCTGCTTATTTTGTCTGTTGTTTCAAGTATTGCTCAGTCCCCCACCTCAAGGATTCAAACAGAATTCCAAACATCAGGCTCCTTGCTTTACCTTGTCTGTTTGATCCCATTATTTCCATTCCTGCTCCTGTTACTACCTCGGCAATTCTTCTACCTATTTCTAGTTTCTGTTGCACACTCCCTACTCCTCTGTTTGTGTTAGCTGTTCTTGAAAATGGAGAAGGGGTTTGGAGTTCTGTAGTTGTGAATATGTTGGCACTAATGCGTAACAATCGTATGGACGTATATTGACATTTTATAAAAATATGCTCATTTATCCGGAAGTGAGTGCATCTAATACATTGTTGCACAGAATTAACCCAGTGCTGTCTTATTCACAGGGCTGGCAGTATGCTCTGGATTTTCCTGCCACATTCTATGACGACTGTGGTCGTTTGTCGTTTGTGAGAAGACGCCGTTGGGCGAGGTACAAGCAGTTCATCGGATTTAACCAGTGGTTGGAGGTATGTAAGACTTCGTAGCTTGCGAGATTCTGCTTCCTTCTCTTTCATTTTTTTTCGTGGAAATTTTGCTCCAACGCAAACATAAGATGACCCGACTGTCTTTTTCTGCTACTGAGTGTCTCATAACCATTTACTACTGATAATATTAACAATTTCAAAAAGGTCTGAATCCAATCGAACCATAAGCTGTCGAATAGAGTGAGCCTGCGAATTCAATTGAACACCATAAATTGTTGTGACTTACAGCTGTTTTTTAAGTAACCTGTTGGCTAGGCTCTTTTTAACTTTGCTTATGAAGTCCTGAATGACTCTGTCTAATGACTTGTGCATTAAATCGAATGATTTTCAAGGCAATCGTAACATTTTTGCGACTTTAAATGGCAAATTTCATGTCTTGACATTTCAAATTTGTTTGTGAATTTGTTGGGATTTCATTTTGGTTTTGACACAAATTTTGTGTAAATAAATGATTTGTTTATCTATATGACAGTCCTATGAAGTGGGTAAGGATTCGACTGTGAATTGTCTTTGCATATATCATTAGAGTTGCCAGACGTCCTTTATTTCCCGGAATCGTTCCGTATGTATGTGTTATGCAGTGAAAAATTTTATTGATTTTGTCAGACATTTTACTCCATTTTTCAAATGTTTCTTATTTTTTCTTCTGTGATCTGGTAACCCTATATATCATATTTGCATTTCATATAACTGTCATGCAATGTATTCACAGTGCTGTTGCATGTTAGTTTATCTCGTAATTTCCGACCATTTCAGATTGGTGGTTTACACGATAATGATGATCCAGTCCAAGATATTACTATTGGAAGTCAATCAATCGCAGAACAGCACAACTCGCCCATTGCCTGTTGGATCCTGACATTTGCTGGGAAGGCAAGACACCATAAATTGCATTTTCAGATAAGTCTGTTTACAATAGCAGCCATTTAGGAACCAACAGAAATTAGCCTTATTGAATAAATAGAAACATGGTCTGACTTACGTTTCGTTTCTGCAAAAGGGACTCAGCACAGACCTTTCTGTTGTGCAAGCTTGTCAAGCAACACACTAAAAAGTCAATTATAGGCCTAGCACAAGTGCAGTCTCAATACATTTTGGAATTCATACTTGTTTACTCTGCCACAAAGAGTGATACCATAAAATGATTTTGTTTTAAAGCGCATTTAATTAATTGTACTCTTTTCTATGACGGACAATTTCAAGGATTTTTCTTGGCTGTCAAAATTATCGATTTCAGCTCCAAAACATCTGACTCCGGAAAAGCAATTAACACAGTTGCTCTCGTAACACAGGCAGTTATTCAAGACTTATATATTCACATTAGCACAAAATTCTGAACAGCCTATTGCTTAGCAATGGATCTAGGCCTTTGCCTATCATGTCTACTGTGTAATCAGGCCCTGCCCTGACTTTAGACTGTAACAGGATAACTACGGACGAATATGCAAAATCATCTTTAACAAGATATCCTGTAGTAAAGACTTTCGTGTTGAGGATCTTTCGTCGACACATCTTTAGTGATAGTGAGAAAGCAATTTTCCTTCAAAATGCGCTCTTATACAGATATAGTGATCTTATACTCGTAGTCTTGCAGAGCAATGCTGTACCTCTCCCGTGTTAAGTTTTTATCATAATCATGATTATTTCATTCTGCAGATTTTCCAAAGGAAGGACATTCATCAACAGTGCCCGGCAGGCGATAGTTGGGTCGAACTATCATTACCACAAGATGTGCACAATGTCATACAGATCTCAGCCTGTCCAAATGGTCCTTTGTGGGCTCTGACTTGGGACGGCTTTGCAGTTGTCAGAATGGGGATTTCTCACTTGCAACCAACAGGTGTGTTAGGCTAAGTATGTTTTAATATACACGAAGGATATTTTTTCGTACGTATCAATGTATAATACTACTGGGGCTATTCTTAATACCATTTTCAAATCAAAGAGCCTTCATTTTACCACATTAGTCTTCCACCTACCTTATAAACCTAGTCATGCTATCGTTTTGTGGTTGTAGATTGACAAGAAACTGCAAATCGTGTCTTTGTTCCTTGCAAAATACAATCCAGCTTGTTTTAACCACCACCTATATTAAAAACCGCCGCGCTTGAATGGTTCAAAAGGATCTATGTCAGTCTCTTGTGAACCATAACTGAGCTTAGAAACAATGTGCAACATACATCGCTTACCAAAACTGCGTAGCAGAGCGGACTAGCTGCAGTGAAACCTGTCTATAACGGTCACCTTTGGGGCCTAAGAAAAATGACCTTTATAGACAGGTGGCCTTTCTGTCCAGGTTGATTTCTATAGAAAGTGTCATTTTGGGGTTATGAAGAATGGCCTTTATACTCAGGTGACTGCTCTATAGAGGTGACCGCTTAATACAGGCTTGACCGTAGTATGTCAGAAGACCACAATAATATACCTTACTACCTTAAGATACGTTTTAGCCATTTTAATGCATGCACAATGTAAATCAGCTGATATCCAATGGATATTATCCACTTGGTTAATATCACTATTGATACCCGCGTAAGATTGCTCCAGTTTGAGAACCACTCTCCATCAGAATCAGCTATTTTAACCCGCTTAATTTCACTGCTCACTTGATATCGCAATTTGTGACTGAAGAAATATAAGATTCCACTGTAATAATATAAGGAAAGTACCGTACATTCAAACCGGTATAAGGTTCACCTCTATAAAGCAGCCACCTGTCTTTAAAGGCCACTCTTCATAGCCCCAAACTGAAACTTTCCATAGAAATCAACCTGGACAGAAAGGTCACCTGTCTATAAAGGTCATTTTCCTCAGGTCCCAAAGATGACCATTTTAGACAGATTTCACAGTAGACATTTGTAGGACTTTAACTTTTCAATGGTATCCTATTGTTTGCACAGGAACTGCATGGAGAATTGTCCATCCTCCAACAGCTTATGGTAACCAATTGAGGATCACCCAAGTCTCTGTGGGAAGATTGTCTGTTTGGGCTCTTGGAGACAACCAGAAGGTTTTTATTCATTTTAATTTAAAATAATTATTCATTTGTGATTTCATTCTGAATAATGACCATCAAAACAATGTTAATTAAATTGTTCAAACAATGTAATTTACCTGTATTAGTGACCGCCTGTGTTAAGAGACCACCTGTGTTAAGAGACTACTTTTAAACCGTACCTCTAACTCTCAAATGATGCAATTTACCTGTATTAGTGACCACCTTTGTTAAGAGACCACCTGTGTTAAGAGACCACCTATCTTAAGGGGCTACCTTCAAACCGTACCGTCAACACTCAAACGATGCAGTTTACCTCTATTAGTGACCGCCTATGTTAAAAGACCACCTGTGTTAAGAGACTACCAGACAGTTTTCCATTGGTCACTCGGGTGGCCGCTTAAGACAGGTTTTTATGTATGCTAATGTTTTCCTTTTGCTATTTTGCTTGTTCTTGTTCTCGCAGGCTTATTTTCGGAAGGGTATCGGCCCAGGAGAGAACAATTCCGGAAGTGACGATAGCATTGTTGGTTTTGGTTGGGTAGAAATGGTTGGAGAATTCCGATACCTCTCTGTCTCGCCAAATAACCAGGTTGGTCTGTGTCTTTATTCCAGAATTAAAATAAAGAATAGACGCACAGATTTTGATAGACTCCAGTGCACGATACTTGTATATGCAAGTCAAATATATGCATTATCTATTTTTATGCAAACATTCTCTTGCTCAAGTCTCGCTTCTTTATTCGTCAGTGTTGTTTGCAGTATCCCGATATGGTTCGATTAAGCGGAGTCAAGTGTAGACAGAAAATCCCTTACATAGAAACATTTTAATAGCGTTTCGAGAGTTTCTGTTATTCATTGTTAGGTATCGTTCTTGTTTGAATTCGTGATGATGATGCTGATGTTTGTTTGTTTGTTTGTTTGTTTGTCGGTTGGTTTTATTTAATTGTCAATCTACCTCAATGTAGGTGTGTGGTGAGTAGATCCAAGATGCTTTGCTTTTACATGTTAAAGTTCACAAGAACATATAGAACAATAATTATGTACAATTGAAAGTGGAGAGTTAATAAATATACTAATAATTATTACAACATAATCAAGTAAGACAGAAAATTAATTAAGTAATTCGCAGATCTACCACACCGAAAAGAACTTTGTATACCATGGAGAAGTTTAAACTTTCTTTGTCGGCGTTGTTCTTGTATTTTTTTTGATAATAATAATAATAATAATACAAGAATTTATAGAGCGCTAAAACTATACAAATATTCTAAAGCGCTGATTCAAGACGTGTTGAATTTATGAGCCCTACATTTCTGAAAACGTCTACTCTTTTGTTTCTCGTAAACTCAATAATTAAAGATGATGATGACGATTAGTTTGCATTATTTTTGTTCTGAAATTATTTCTGCTCTAATTTTCTCAGGTATTTGCCTTGCAAGAGGCCGGTGGTAAAGTGCTCTTTCGTAGTGGCATTGCCGGAGATGACGTTGTTGGCAAAACGTGGATGACATTGCAAGTTGCCTCTTATTCCAATGCGCTGGCTGCATGCCAAGAATTTAACGCAGGAAAACTGTCTCTACATACAGGTAAGGAAATGTCTATTGGACAGTTTTGTTCCTTTTTTACAAGAATAGTTTTGATTGGATTTAGTTTGATATATTTGTCAAATAACAAGGAATCGAATCTGACAGGCAAACACAGGTAAGCCGAAGTTACGCTTTAGTTCCGGTCCATGAATTTGGCCCCAGGGCAATAACACCACATGTTTCAAGTCGCAGACCCGACTGGGATTCGAACCCGGTACCGTAAAGGAATGAAATTCAACTCTCCAACCATTCGACAGAGTTAGTGGATTACCAATAATGTACACAGAAATTAGAAAGTCAATGAGGCATAACTTTTCAAAATAGTCGTTCAGAATTCTGTATCTCCATGCTTCTCATGAGGCACGCATGTTTTGGAGAACAGCCACTTAGTTAGCCGCGTTTTTCCATTTTGGTATCCAGACTCGATTATATTGATTGAGTCAGACGGCAATTTGATGATTTCATGCCATGTTACTCGTTTCCTTTTGTAGATATTTCCTCGAGTGGTATCGGACTGCTTGTACCATTTTGCGATTGGCTTTCGATCAGCGCAGGCGCTTGTTTAGTCGACGGATCGTTGCTATGTGCCGTTGCCAACAGGGAGTCTAAGGCAAAGATATTTGGGAAGTTCACCCAAGAGCGATTTCGTTGTCTTGTCTTGGAGAGACTTCAAGAGAGGAATGCCAAAGAAGCGAAGGATATGGAAATTAGCAGCGACGGCATTCAGCCCAAGGTACAGTCAAACCGATATTAGCGGCCTTTTACAATAACTGCTACTAAACTTATTATTGAAAGAAGCTGACCTGAGTATTTACAAATTAAAAATCTCATCCATGAAGGAGGGTACAGAATAATTTATTTCGACGGAACTTGGTTCGCAAAGTGAAGTGAGATTAAGCGGATTTTGATATTAACCGAGGTGCTATTAAAGTGTATACACTGTACCTTTGACGTTGTATATATTCCAATTGTTGATCAGATGCACAGAATAGGTTCACAAAGAGAGGATAAGGCTACGAGAAATGTAAAATACATCAGTTGTAGAGAGTTAATTAATACCTTTCTCCGCTACTTGTACAGTCAAACCTGTATTAGCTGTCGCCTCTATAGAGCAACCACCAGTGTATAAAGGCCACTCTTCCTAACCTCAAAATGACACTTTCTATAGAAATCAACCTGGACTGAAAGGCCACCTGTTTATAAAGGTCATTTTCCTGAGGTCCCAAAGATTAACATTATAGACAGGTTGTACTGTCCATTCACAACACTTACAGCTCAATGCGGGAATTCTAAACATGTTACAACTTCAATATCGTTTTGCATGCAGCCCCGCTTTGGCAACATTTTAGTAAGAATCCCAATGGAACTTCTGAAAAGAGTCTTTAGAACCACGACTTGTAGTTTCGGGCCGATGTCCAGCCATGATTTTATTGATAGATATTTATTTGATCAATTCAAATCAAGGTACAGTATACAAAGTTCAAATTACAGTATAAACAAATTACAGACTTGAAAACGAGCTGGAAATTTCCATACGCATATAATCATGTTTGTTTATTTGGGAGACCATAAATAAAACAACTTAGAAAACAAACCAGATCAGGTACTCTCGCTATCAGGTACAGGTTGCATGCATTAGATATGTAAGACCTTGACGTTTGAGTCCTAGATTGGCCGCGTTGCAGCAAATAGACTGATTCCCGCTTATAAGGTACTGCCACACAGTGGTTGCAATACGTACACAGTACGTGTTTTATGCCCATCTCAAAAATAGATTCTGCAAAGTAGCAGATTTTTCTGCTTGTTGCCTTGCTGAATGCTGCCAGCATTATACAGTATATAGAATTGTGGTGTATCCGATTGGAATCGGGAGCTATCTGGAGACAGCACACTTTCAGGTGATTTTTGGAGATACCTCAGATACGTAAGGGGATATTAGTTCCACCACCTTGTTGACCTAGAGGGCTGTCTCTACCACAATTAGTGTTAACTTTCTTATGAACAATGTACCTCTGCCCCGTTGACACTTGTGTAGCGCATGACACCAGAGCAGAATTATGGTCCAAGCCACAGACCTTGCTGGGGTTCGAACCCATTATCCTTGGATCAAAAGCCAGCGCATATGTAACTCAGCTATGAATCCGTTTTACGTGCTGTAGCATTGGTCGGCCAATGTGACGTAGCGGTTGTTGATTATTTGCTTATCCGTGTTGCAGGCAACTCAATCGTGGACGAAACGTTCGCAGTGTCGAATGCAATGTCGTGAAACGAACCAAGGATGGTGCGATTGCCACATGAAATTACGCATGCGCTCTGATGACCACGATCCCGCACTTCTCTTGTACTATTGTAGCAAATCAGAGGAATATGTGGAATTGATTGAGTCTCTTCGTGAGATCACATGCGTCTGTCGGGTACAGATCAGTGGTGGTCGTCACTGCCTCGCTATTCACACAGTAGAGCGATCTCACAGACGTAATCCACTCATTTTGGACTTTCCCGTCGAGAAAGAAGCTGTCGATTGGCACATGTCGTTAGCCGAGGAACGTTGTCATCTGGCGTGCGGAGAAGCGACGTCCCGTCCCACAGCGAACGCACTTTGGGCAATCAGCACGATGGGCGACGTTTTCTTCTGTAACGTCAAAGCAACTGACGATGTCAGTGGAGTGCCTTTGCACAACATGTCGTGGCATCAGACGGGGGGACATTTAAAACAAGTGTCTGCAGGGGACGACGGTGTCGTGTGGGGGCTCGGGGAGGATGGTAAAGCTTATTCATATGTCAAGGAAGACACGCAAACGGAATCCCTCGCTAGAAGCAATACTGGTTCTTGTAACATGGTCGACCGTGTCAGTGTTTACATCTACGAGAATCAAAGATGGAATCCATGGCAAGGATATTCCACAAGGTGAATATGTTGATTCATTTATTGGTTTTAGCTTTTTCATTTTTTGCGTTTGGAGCAGAATGTCACGACTGAGTTGCCGTGATCTTAATTAGCAATGACTTGTTTACATATTTTGTATGTTTGTATATGATCTTGTTTATTTACTCATTGTGTTTGCATGTTTTTGTTTTGCTTCAATTGGTTGCTTGCTCCTTTGCTAATTTGTTGACTTTGCTAATTTGTTTACTTTGTTAATTCGTTTACTTTGTTTATTTGTTATATGTTTACTTTGTTTTTGTTTATTTTGTTTATAATTTTATGTTTATTTTGTTTATTTGTTTGTTTTATCTTTTTGTTTACTTTTCCATTATTTGCCTTTCAAATTCCGTCATACTGAATGTGCCACATATACTGTACATGCATACTGTACGTACATAATTCCGTAGCTTGCTTACATGGCGATTCAAATAATTATGCGTTCAATTATGTGTTTTGCTTTCTACGACAACAGTAGATAAAATCATCCTATTCTCTTGCTGTACGAAGAAAGAAGAAATGTTAGTGCTAGCTTGTCTAAGAACCTTGAATGGAGACCTTGTTTTACTAATTGTGTTGATCTGTCTTCTTTACAAGTCGTCTACCGAGTGATCGCTGGGCGTGGAGTGACGAAACAGGATTAATCAACTGCGAGCCCTCGTCTTACCGTTTACCAACCTCGGAATGGCGATGGGAAGATGATTGGCAGGTGGACTATTCGACTCCCTGTGGCACGGACGCTGACGGATGGCAATATGCTATTGATTTCCCGAGGTTTGTGCCAAGTCATCTCTAGCCATATCCGAAATCCGATCGCATCTAGCATACCTAGAAGATGACGAGTCTTAAATACAGTATGTTTTCAAACAGAATGTGCATCTTGTGACAATGAAATTTACATTATTATCAATGTAGAATACAATAAAATCGCAATCAAATTCTGCCTAACAAATTCAAATATAGTTTTCCTAACTAGCAGTATAATCGGACCAAAACAGAATATATAAAAGATATCTAAAAGGAACTAAATTTAAGAATATGCTACGTGATATAATTAATTAATTAATTAATTAATACAATGAAGCGTATCTACAATTATTTACAGTTATTTACAGCAATTATCTACAATTACAGTTTTCCTAACTTTAACTTTTGAAATTCGAATTCGAAACAGAAAATTTCTAGTGTTAAATTTCCCCTTTATCGCACCGCATCTATTGTTCTGGTTGAATAACGTCATCCTCTCGTAAGCGGACACCTGTCCTATACGGACAATTTTCAGTTGACCCTTGACTGTTCCTGACAGGTTCGACTGTACTAAACATTTGAATACAGTAAGTTGAATTTTGTTAACGGGGTTTTGGTTTTTGCAAGGATTCAGATAAAAACGGATGCAACTGGTCGTATAATAACTGTTTTTGAAATTTACTCCACATTTTTGTAGCTGTAAGATGGACCAATGTTTTGCCAGGGGTTGAGTTGGTATGTAAGAAACTCAATATTCCGGCCGAAACGGTTATAGCTTGGATTGTAATTTGGAACTCACGCGAAACAAAAATCAAACGTTCTTGCAGTTAACAATCATTTGTTAAAATTTACCGACTACAACTGAATTCCAGATAGTTGTCTTCAAGATGACACGAACTCTCTAACGAACTTGTAAAGATAATCCGACTTTCCATTCACTTTTTACTAGCAATTTCACGTTACTTCCACTTTTTATTTCTATTCTCGTTGCACTCAGATTTTGAGAAAATTATTGCATATAATTATACAGATCATGTTATGTTGCTATGAGTGATTACAACTGCGAACCTACTCAATTACTTTGNGGATTAATTATGACTTGTTATGGCTACGAATTAAACAAACTACGCAAATTGAAACATTATAGAAGATTCACGTAAGCTGTAACGGTCGCTTTTGAGACGTGAGGAAAATGACCTTTATAGACAGGTGGCCATTCTGTCCAGGTTGATTTCTACGGAAAGTGTCATTTTGGGGCTACAGAGATCGGCATCTATACACAGGTGACCGCAGTATAGAGGTAGCCGCTAATACAGGTTTGACTGTATTGCTATAATTTTTATGTTCCATGCCATTGTCTTGATTCCAGAGTGTACCACAGTCAGCGTGGTGTAAGAGACTACGTAAGACGAAGAAGATGGAAAAGGTAAATTAGTTACTACACTGTATGGTATTCAATTCAAGTTTGAAGAACTCTTATTTTTCAGTGAAAACATTTGTCGTGGACATGTAGCACAGCCTCGTTTGCACAATGCCCTTCCTCGTTATGAAATGCCTCTTTTTCACGAGGAAGATTTGTTCGTCATTCCCACTAGTTTAATGAAGACACACATTCTCGCAGTAGCAGAAAATCAGATATACCTTCATAGACCTAAATATGAGGATTGTTTTGGTCTTGATATTGCGTTGTAATCCTCTGCCTGTCCCTCACCGGAATATTGTCACGGGCCGTCAAGACATCCGATGACTATTTCGTCTCATCGCTTTCCAGCAAGAATTAAACAATTGCGGAAGGAATCATTTCAGAATAATCCGAAAGAAGGACCTTTAGCATAATCAAAGGGACAAGCAGAGCCTGATGTGCGCATGCGTATTACGCTGGTAGCTATGACGACCGTATCAACAGTCTTTAGATTTCTCTCATCAGCCACAGCATCATTTGGAGTCATCCATTACTTAGTCCATTCCTCGAGGATGGCTTCTATGCATTTTGTTGTGATTGATTTCAGGCGTTACCGCGTTGAGACGCGTGGTCCCTGGCTCGCTATCACGTCTGACGTCTTGTTGCGATGCGTTTCTGTCGAACGCAACAAGTCACGCGCTTATCTTGAAAACGAGGCGCACCTCGTTTCTGTGTGGGCTGTTGGAGTCAACGGTGAAGTCTTGTGTCGCAACGGCGTCACTGGAGAATGCCCCCAGGTATGGTTTCGTTGACATCTGATTCTCAAATACTGCAATACTACTCATGTCTACAGTATGACGGTTTCCTGTCTATAGTGACCACCTGTCTATAGCAAGCACCTGTCTATAACGATCAGCTGTCTACAGCGACCAGCTGTCTATAGCGACCAGCTGTCTATAGCTACCACCTGTCTGTAACGACCACATGTCTATAGTGACCACCTGGCTACAGTATAGCGAGCACCTTTCTATAACGATTATCTGTCTATAACGACCGTCTGACATGTTCTTTATAGTCGTGTAATTGCTTTCGCGAGAGAACCGTTGAATGAAATGGCGTATCGTATCGATGCTTGATATCATCTCGCCAAAAGTTCTTTAAAAGACGTGTATTGAGAGCTGAGACAGAACGTGAACTTTACCAGTCGAGACCACTATTTACTGTCGTTATTCCCTTGACATTGTGAAATTGCCACGCTCCAAATAATGCATTAGGTATTTGAGTGCGACGGAGCACTGAAGAGAAAACGACAGATTACATCGTGGGTACATTGCTCGTNTATTACAGTTACCATGCTTTAGGGACCACCTGTTTTAAGCGGACACTTTTTATTGGTCCCTTGAGTGATCGCTTGAGACAGGTTTGACTGCACATGACTAAACTAAGAGCTTCAGTAGTTGAAAGAAGTTATGGTACTCCATACCACCTTCAAATAGAGTTCCTAATCGATTGAAATTTCTCGTATCGATTAATCGGATGGCTTAGTCAACTAGTAATCG
>OFHS01001204.1:11732-30143 GCA_900245855.1 Calvadosia cruxmelitensis
ATGATCTATCACTCAACATCATAATTAAGTCTGATTGAAATGAACTGCGTGATTATTGGAACAATCCTTTGTACTATAACTAAGAGGAACAATGTCGCATCAAAGGAAAATAATTATTTAGATTTTGGATGAGGTAGCTTATCGGCTAGGAAGCAAGTTGCTTGCTTCTGGTGCATGCTGTGCGGTTGCAAGAGAGTTTCGTTGACATGTTGATTTTTGCTGTTTTGAATTGTATTATGCTGATAATTTGAAAACATGTTACATTTCTGGGTTCCAATTTCAATTTTGGGATTATTAACCCTTGTCCTGCTCGTAAAACTAGTCCAATGAAGACTTGAAGTCGCTTTATCGATTGCTGATTGATTGATCGCTAGGGACTAACTATGTGATTGGTTATATGTTGCTACTTTTGAACTGTTTTGAAAACGTGTATACGCGTCAATAGCAGGACAAGCGTTAACCCTTGTCCTGCTCATAAAACTTTTTCAATGAAGACTTGAAGTCGCTGTATCGATTGCTGATTGATTGATCGCTAGGGACTAGCTATGTGATAGGTTATATGTTGCTACTTTTGAACTTTTTTGAAAACGTGTATACGCGTCAATAGCAGGACAAGCGTTAACCCTTGTCCTGCTCGTAAAACTAGTTCAATTAAGACTTGAAGTCGCTGTATCGGTTGCCGATTAGTTGATGGCTAGGGACTAACCATCTAATTGGTTGTAGTAATAATTTGAAAACATGTTGCATTTCTGGGTTCCAATTTCAATTTTGCGATTATTAACCCTTGTCCTGCTCGTAAAACTAGTTCAATGAAGACTTGAAGTTGCTGTATCGGTTGCTGATTAGTTGATCGCTAGGGACTAACCATCTAGTTGGTTGTATGGTGCTACTTTTGACTTGATTCGAAAACGTGTATACACGTCAATAGCAGGACAAGGGTTAATTGGTTGAACCGCTTATAAATAGACCAACGCACGATTTGCTAATTTTGATTAAGGTGATTGGACTGTATATGACTCGGAATTTCCCCAATGATATTTGATGCACATTTGGCTTCCAGGTCATTGGTACGCTGACCTCTCAAGAGCAGACGGCTTATGCCAAAGCGGGCAGCGTAGCAGAGGAGGTTGTCAGTTCTATACGAACTGTTGTTGCGTTTGGAGCAGAACAGAGAGAAATGAACAGGTAAAAAGAATTGTGCAGTCTGCTTGTAGCCTTTTTATAATTGTGGAAGATACGACAGAGGGTAGCCAGCTTTTCGGAAGGCTAGAGAGTGCAGATTGCAAGAGAACAACATTACGAAATACAAGACATTATAGCGACTAACGAAGTGTGCTGATTGGCGGTCTAAGGTTTTGACGTGAAGGCTTGATAAGACCGCCACATCATCATACACTTGCTTTCTTTCACTATTAACTGACAGATTCAAGGGTTTCAAATAACTCAAGAACGATTCACAATTGTTTCAAACGATATGCTCCCTTTTTGACCAATAAAACAATTTGTTTAAATAGCATGTTTAAGGCTACAGCGGAGTTTTTTATAAAACAAATAGTTATATGCCTATGCTCTTTTAAAAGCTCTGTGAAGGGTATGTGGCTTTATATCAAAATCATCAAATTGGCTGCTCTGCTAATACAGGTTTGACTGTAGTGTATTTTTATTACAGATTTGAAGCCAATCTTGGAGATGCTCAAAAGGCTGGCGTCAGAAAAGGCATATCCACTGGAGCAGCATTTGGCATGTTTCATGTTGTTATTTTCTCCTGTTATTCTTTGGCGTTCTGGTGAGTCTCTTCACAGCCTCTTGTGGAAGTTGTGTCACTGTTATAATGTGAGACTGGCTAAGTTTTGACTTTAATGGACCAAGCGCAGTCCCAATGCATGACGGGATGCAAATGTTTTTAGGCACGTGATTTTGAGCTGAAATCTTCAACTTTGACTGCCGAGGACAATCCTTGAAATTGGCCATCATTGAAAAAGCGTACGGCTGATTGTGTTGCAAACAAATCATTTTTTTGGCGTCTTCATCTGTGGCAGAGGTCAACTCACTTATATACCGACATGCAGTGGGACTTTGCGTGGCGGATTATCCACCGGTTCTTTTTACATCAATTAGAATTTATTCATTTGTTTGAGTATCATGCAACGGCAACCTGCTCCTTACATTACAAACTGGAACCGTATAAAAACCATGTGAGAATCTTGATAGAAACATTTCAAAAGCTTGTGAAAAAGGCACTTTTGAAATGATTTTTTGTTCTTTAT
Organism: Calvadosia cruxmelitensis; assembly: GCA_900245855.1. Lineage (NCBI taxonomy): Eukaryota > Metazoa > Cnidaria > Staurozoa > Stauromedusae > Kishinouyeidae > Calvadosia > Calvadosia cruxmelitensis. The sequence continues at coordinate 14,000 of OFHS01001204.1, forward strand.
TCAAGTTCAAATAAGTTTCCACATCTTGCTTGTTATTTTGACATGGTTTTCGGAGGGTGTTTTCCATTTCACATAGTTATTATATGGTTTTCAGACGTTTCTGAATTTGTAATGCTATCATTGTGTCGGGCACATCATTCGCCCGAAGGACACAACGCCCCAACCGTTACACGTTTTGTTGGACTGTAAGCTGTCGGGGCTGCTTCATCGCGGCTTTGGACAGACTGTTTCGTTTAGTTATTTGTTGTATCGTGATTTCAATGGTAGTGATATGTTGGTTGCATGTAACGGTAAACTGTATAAATCAATTTGTCAACGCTGTACCCGCAAGAAGAAGAACGGGTTGTTCCCATGAAAAGCACCGTCCATAATATATATATATAGGTGTGCTATGCTTTCCCCATATTATTGCTGCAATGGCGACTAAACTGAGACTCCTATACCTCTCTTCCGCTCGAGGCACAGCCAGCGTAAATCAACAACAACATCAAATGTTTGCTGATTCTGTTGCAGAATGCTAGGATGATTAACATCTTACTGTTTGCTATTTCTTTAAAGGTATGGCTCACAATTAATCGTCGAAGGAGAACTAACTGGAGGAGAGCTTCTCATTGTAAGTGCACTGTATGTCTGTTTGTTTGTTTTTAACTTTTCAGTGATGTTAGCTGTAGTGCCAGACCCTTACCGGTTAGGTCACGTGATTGATTGATTTTATATATATCGAGGACTGACGTTTGGTCAGGGATTCTGGATTATTTAGAATCTAACTCAGATTGGTGAACTGTGTGTCCTTATTGAGCGTCTCGTATGGTCTATGACTCGTGCACAACATTGGCGCAGTGGTTACAAGCTTAAAACCTTTGTAGGACAATGATAGCACTGCACTGTGGTTGAGGAGGTGGTTAAGCTAAAGGCATTTGAAAGACCACCGCTAAAGTTTGTGACACGGTCGTCACTGGTGGAGGTTTCAACGACAAGAAACAAAGCCAACGAACTCCGTAGGCATGGTTTTTGCTGCATATGCAATAGAGCCTGTCTTCGTCAACCCGGACGCGGTAAATGCTATGCCGCATACTGTAAAGGTCGAAACAAGACCTAAGAAATTTGAATTTTCTGTCACTGGCACTTTTCTTGAAGAGAAAGTTGGTCAGTTGGATGGAAGCAAAGCTTCGCCGAGAAGAAACGTGACGAGGGAGAAGAAGACAGAAGTACTACCCGTCATGGAATCTGTCGACAACCTATCATCGTCGACATGGGACAGAGCTTGTCACAGCTTGGGACACAGTGGCCCTGGACCGCCTGGAGTGGCGAGGATTAGGCTCACGAGAGCAGGATCACGACAAACGTGAACATCGGATTGGACTGGACAGTATTGGACTTGATTCTTGATTTATTGATTTTAGGTTTGTGATTTATCTATTAAGTTATTGTGTTATCTAATTACTATGTTTTAGAATCATTCCTGAAGAAGAAGCGAGTGTAGTGCTATGATTGGCTACCTCGTAATCATATATGTCACGTGGTCGTTTGTGGTGTAATCTTGTGCTCTTGTGAAATATATTAGTTCGTGAATCTACAGCACTCAGCCTGGTTGTGCGTATTACTCCTGTCACTACATTAGCCCTTGTCTTGCTCATAAAACTAGTTAGATAAAGACTTGTAGTCGCTTTATCGATTGCTAATTGTTTTATCGCTAGGAACTAACTATCTGATTTGTTTTATGAGTTTGATGTTCACACTTCGCTGTTCAAACAACAATTGTCTGCTTCTACTGAAGTTTCGGGCTTACCTTTCGGTGTAGCACAAATGTTGAAATGATGCTCCTCTGGATCAGTAGCTGTTCCTCTCTTACCATTTTGAATTTGCTTTTGGAGTTTTTAAGTTGCAACATTGCAAAGCTAGCCTGTAATCAAGAACTATTTTGTGTTGTGAGTGATTCAAAAGAGCATATAAATAGTGAACATTAAGTTAGCTTTTGCAGCATATGTAGTTGCCTGAATGAATGAACTCGGTCTGGAATTGCAACATGTCATGCTCGGTTGAGTGTGAAGGGTCCTGAGCTTCGTTCATACACTCTTTCCTTTTGTTGCATTCCTTTTCTTTGTTCACTATTTAGGATTTTGTGTGTGGGTCAGCTCTTAGAGCATCTCTTTTTAACCCGTGTCCTGCTTGTAAAACTATTTAAATGTAGACTTAAAGTCGCTTCACCAATTGCTGATTGGTTGCTTGCTAAGGACTAACTATCTGATTGGTTATGTGTTGCTGCTTTTGACTTTTTTCGAAAACATCTATACACTTCATTGACGTCAACAGCAGGACAAGGGTTAATTCTGCTGGTTTTATTTACCATTGAGGTCATTGACCACTGTATTAGCTAGTATTTTATTTAATTCCTTGTTTATAGGTTTTCTTCTGTGTGATGATTGGCGCTGCTCAGGCAGGACAGTGTGGTCCAAATATCGAGGCAATGGCTGGTGCACGAGGTGCAGCCTTCAAGGTGTTCCAGCTCATTGATCAGGTAAGTGTTGTGAACCGTCGCTCCCATTTTGAAGTAAACGGATCAGATAATTTTCGAATTCATTTACAAATTAACTTTTGCCAATTGTGAGTCAATAATCAGTCATCAGTTGCAGCTGTCAAGTCGAGTTTTATGTTATGATAATTTGTTTCAATGTAAAGACTAGACAAAAGAACGACAGCTCAAGAGTCTTTAGAAATGTATGATCAAGCATATGAGACAAGTGGTCAGGAAAGGAATTTTGAGACCTAAACAGTCTACCACATGCAAATTGCACGGCGAAATATAATATGGCTTTATAGTTGCTGCATATGTTTCAAACTACTGACAGTGAGCAACAGCATCTGTACCTCTAGGTGGGAACAACTCTGTCTGTCCGTCCTGTATCCTACGCTGCGTCTAACGACATTGAGCTCTTGTAGTAATTTCCAGCCATGTGCACTCATTGGTATTCTGCCATAATTCCCTGTCATACGAGTAGCAACATCTTATCTCTCAATTTTATCTTTCTGTGAATTGTGATCTATTATAATGTCCTATTTTGATTTGATTTGATTTATTTGTCAAAAGTTGTTGAAAAATACATACATACATTTTACAGCAAGAAGGACTTGCACTTATATACAGGCCTAAAACGATTTACAAAATTTTCAAAGATTTTTTTAAACTTAATTTTAAATGAACAAAGCAACTCTGCCAAAACCACATTGTATAGTAATGAGTTTTAAATAGGAATGACTCAATTACAAAAAGATACATTCATTGTGGAATCGGATATCTTTTGCATTCTACAGATGCCGAAAGAATGTTTTCTTCTTTGCTTGATTTGTGATAATTGTTTCAATTTCAGGTTCCAGTTATTGACAGTTTATCACAAACTGGCAAAAAACCAGACACGCTCAAAGGAAATATAGACTTTTTGAAGGCAGAATTTAGTTATCCTTCACGACCTGATATCAAGGTAGGTGATTTGAATGTCAACGAGACGTTGCAATACCGGTATGCCACCCTCTAACCTACCGGTATATTTGGATTTGTAAAGAATTAAAATCGATGCGTTGACTGCTTTAGCATTAGGGATACTACTCGGTTGAATTTAGTTGTTCAATTGTTCTACAATTCGTGATTCGATTTGAGAACTCATCCATTTTCAAATAGATCATAATGATCCTGGTTCGAATAGATTATAATAATGGTGGTTCGAATAGATTATAATAATTGTGGTTTGATTAGATTAGAATATTCTTGGTTCGAATAGATTATAATAATTGTGGTTCGAATAGATTATAATAATTGTGGTTTGAATAGATTAGAATATTCCTGGTTCGCAAAGATTAGAATAATTCTGGTTCGAATAGATCATAATAATTCTGGTTTGAATAGATTATTAAACTCATCACCATAGATAAGTTGTTTTGGCATTGGTGCTTGGTTTGGTGGGAGCTGCGTACAAGCGAATAGCAGAAATTGGTTTGGTGGGGTTGCTTCCCCACAAATGGCAGTAGTCAAGATAGAAAACCTGTCACCACAACCAAGGACCAGTCACACATCTAAGTCAGTGGAATTCTTATTACTTCCTATTAACATTGAGGGAGAGGCAGCGTTGGGAAATTCCTAGCGTCCCAGCCATGTTTTTATTATGGTGCAAAGTCTAGAGTTGCATGCGATTTGCAGCCAATGCACAAATTCTGGTAAAGCAAATGTTCCAGGATCTTGCACTCGCAGGCAGTAGCAATGGCGAGGAGCTGCTGCTTACATCCCACCCTCAAGGCCAGTTGTGTAGAAATGAGATTGGTAGCAAGAATGCACTGCCTGATGACACACCACACCTACTATGCCACAATGAGACCAGCCTCAATTACAACCCTATCGCAGTTAGCACTATGGTATGAGTCTAACCTCACCTAAATTACATTTAGCAACATTATTAATACTGGTTCGAATAGATTAGAATATTATTGGTTTGAACAGCATTCCTATTTAGTATTACAATAGTTGTTGCTTAGTGTAAACTACTTTGAGACCGCTCTACATTGCTGCAATGTGTTGGCTTCAGATATTAAATGTCTGGTTCCATTAAATTAATTGTTGCTAGCAAATAAAAAGCATTCGAGATAATTTAAATTATAATTATAACCACTGTACTGTAAACTTATTATTCTCTCAACTAGATGTTGATGCTGGACCGATTTTGTATTTTAAACTATCGATTAATCGACCTAAACAATCCATAATTAATCAATAATGAGGACCATACAGAGGCTTTTGTTTCTCGTCTTATTGTCGTAGCTCACCTTATAAAGTCTCATGATGTAATTATCTTCTGGTTTGGTGACTTCTTTGCACTTTTTTCTGCTCTTTAGTAAGCAAGCAGGCAATTGTTAGCTGTTTTTTAGTCCTTTAAAGGCCTCAATAGAAAAACAGATTTTGGGATATTGATGAAACGATGGTTGAACAAGGGAATCGATTACCGAAATAGAGTCGACTAATCGGTGCATCAGAACCAGCTCTACTAGATCTAGCTACGTTCTGTTTAGTCGGCAGTGCAGTGTCGTGCTCGTTTATTATCACGACCTGCTTAACCCCTGTCCTGCTCGTAAAACTATTTGAATGAAGACTTGAAGTCGCTTCACCAATTGCTGATTGGTTGCTTGCTAAGGACTAACTATCTGATTGGTTATGTGTTGCTACTTTTGACTTGTTTCGAAAACGTGTATACACGTCAATAGCAGGACAAGGGTTAATGTCAGCTTAGTTTGAGAGCCACGACATATCAGAATCAGCTTTTTGTGACCGTTTAACATCACTACTCGATTAATACCACAATTTGTGGCTTGAAAACCATAGTTATATTAATGGGTTGACATTTTTCTTCTCCGGGACATGCCTCTGTGCTATTGCAATTGGAAGATACTCTAAGTGCCATTGCACCTGTGAATGTTTAAACTCATCACCATAGATAAGTTGTTTGGCATGGGTGCTTGGTTTGGTGAGAGCTGCATGGATGCGAATAGCAGAAATCAGTTTGGTGGGGGCTGCTTCCCCGCGAATGGCAGTAGTCGAGATAGCAAACCTGTCACCACAACCAAGCAGCAGTCACACTGCTAAGTCAGTGGAATTCCTATGACTACCTGCTAATGAAGTGAAGGGAGAGGCAGGGTGGGAAATTCCTAGCATCCCATCCATATCTCTATCGTGGTGCAAGGCCTAATGTTGCGTGGGATTTGCAGCAACTGCACATATTCTGGTAAAGCAAATATTTTTGGATCTCGCAGGCAGTAGCAATGGCGAGGAGCTGCTGCTCACACCGCACCATCAAGGCTATGTGCGTGGTAATGAGATGCACAGCAAGAATGCACTGTCTGATGACACACTACACCAATTAAGCCACACTGAGACCCCCCTGGCGCGTCAGCACTATGGTGCGAGTCTAACCTAACCTAAATTACATTTAGCTACATTTACCGATTGTGTGATTGCAGTTGGTCGATTGACTAGGAATCCTTTTAATCTCTCTTACTATGTAGAACTATAATACTTTTTTCACTCATGTCTTTTCATCATTTCTCATCTTTTAGATATTGGATAAATTCAATCTGGCGATCAGCAGTGGCGAGACAGTGGCATTGGTTGGAGAATCTGGCTGTGGCAAAAGTACAGCTGTCAAGTTGATCCAACGGTTTTATGACCTCTCAGGTGGACATGTAAGTTGCTGATAGACCAAGAAGAGCCCCTTCCTTTATGACATTTGATATCTTCGTATCTTCCTTTGAAGAGCACCTTGTTATGCCAACTGTACTCATTAATCATTATGTCGACATTAATTGAAGACAAATTGCAGTCCCCTGGTGGATTTCAAAATACAGGCGGTTTTCAAGTACAGTCAAACCTGTATTAGCAGCCACCTGTGTGTAAAAGCCACTCTTCATAAACCCAAAAAGACACTTTCTATAGAAATCAACCTGGACAAAACGGCCACCTGTCTATAAAGGTCATTTTCCTCAGGTCCCAAAGGTGACCATTGTAAACAGGTTTCACTGTATGTGTTTTCGAGCTGAGAGGAAGACGTTTGACAGCCAATATCTATTCTTAAAATTAACAAACATAGAATAAAGTACAGTCAAACCTGTATTTGTGACTACCTCTGGGACCTGAGCACGGTGACCGCTATTACAGGTTTGACTGTAGCTGCCTTCTCAGTTTCTTATCCATGTCATGTCATGTTTGCAGGTGCTAATCGACGGAGAAGATATAAAGGAATACAATGTTGCATGGCTTCGAAATCACATTGGGATCGTCAGCCAAGAGCCTTTACTCTTTGATGCATCAATTCGTAACAATATCCGCATGGGCAGAGATGGAAGCACGGACGACCAGATCGAAGCTGCTGCCAGAGATGCCAACGCACATAACTTCATCATGAATCTTCCAAAGGTCAGCATGACTCTTAAACCCAGGTCACACTATTGCAAATAACAAGCAAGTAGCCATTTACGAATAGTAGAACATTAGTAGTGAGTCGTTCACATAAAGTGGAAATCGCGAATGATACAAGCTCGACATGTACGGTTCAAAGCGCGAATAGGACCCAAATAGATTATTTCATAGCTGTTTGTGGTTGGTCAAAACTGAGCAATCAATTTAAAGCGCAACGCTGATTGGTCATTTTCGGGCGATTGTAAACACTGTCTCTCACCAACAAACAGGAAGCGAGAGTGTTGCATGCTAAGGAAACGTTCACTGCACTCGCAACTCACAATCCGTGCTTGTTTTAGCGATAGTGTGCCCGGTACTTTAAGCCTGGTTTCCATTTGAATTGGGAGAACCCGCCGATTTGCGTAGGCTCCTTGTGGTGAAATGGAAACCGCACATTGGGAGATCGAGAGTGAATCGGAAGGAGCCGGCGATTTTTCAACATGTTGAATGTTCGGGAGCGCTTCGGCGGCGCAATGCGTTGCGGCACTCCCGATTCAAATGGAAACCAGGCTTTACTCATTTTCGTTTATTCTTGTTGAGAAATGAGAATGAAGTACAAATGTGTTTGATTTCAGTCAAAGTTTGACACTTTATGTTATTGTTACTTTGCCATCAGGGCTATGACACACTTGTTGGAGAGGGTGGTGCGCAGCTTAGTGGTGGTCAAAAGCAACGTGTTGCCATTGCTCGAGCTCTCATAAAGAACCCACAAATCCTCTTACTTGACGAAGCCACATCTGCATTGGACACAGAAAGCGAATCAGTTGTACAAGCTGCTCTGGAGAAGGTGTGTGTTTCTTGTATTGTATCTTGTAATAAGGAGCTTTGCGTATTATCCTATGCCAACAATGCATCTAGAACTGCAGACAGAGTCTGTCTTAGTAATATTTTTATAGTCGACCTGTCTTGAGCAGTCATCTGCAGCCCAAGTGGTTTCTTAACCCTTGTTCTGCTATTGACGTGTATAAACATTTTCGAAGCAAGTCAAAAGTAGCAACACATAACCAATCAGATAGTTAGTCCTTAGCAAGCAACCAATCAGCAACCAATTAGTGAAGCGACTTCAAGTCTTCATTTAACTAGTTTTACAAGCAGGACAGGGGTTAACACAGGTGGTCACTCCGTACAGGTAAATTGCATTGTCTGAGCCTTTGAAGGACTGAGAGAGGATTGTCTCTTAATGCAGCTGATCTCTCAACACAGGTGGTCGCTCCGTACAGGTGAAATGAATTGCTGGAGCATCCAACAGACTATATGTGGGTGGTCTCGTAACACAGGTGGTCATTAGGACAAGGTTAAATTGAAATTGAGTGTTTATTTATCCATCTTTATAACTAGTCGTTTTGTTGATATCGGTTTTTGGCAATAGCTCTGTTTGAGTATTTAATCTGTTTAGCTATTGTATATCATATAACGTTATGATGTTTTGTCGGTAGGCCAGTGAGGGTCGTACAACTGTCATCATTGCGCATCGTCTTTCAACCGTTCGCAAAGCCGATAAAATCGCTGCTGTCCAAGGTGGAAGAGTTGTTGAGATTGGAACTCACGATGAACTGATGGAGAAGCGAGGTGTCTATTTCCAATTGGTTATGTTGCAGACCTTTGAAGAAGAAGAGCATGCCAGTAAGTCTCATTTGCTTTCTTTCTGTTCATATCCTGTTTTAAAGAGGGTTCCATCTGTGACCTCGACTGATATGATTCCCTGTTATATATAGTCAGCAAAAACCTCATATATTTTGTCAACAATGTCGCAGCAGATAGTATCAAGTATGCAATCAAGTTAGCGGAGCATAGTCCAATGGACTGACACATATTTCGGTGTATAATAGGGTGATTAAAAAGCCAGAAGTTTCAAAAAGTCTTGGTGCCAGGTTGGAAGAGACTTATTAAGACAGCCCCAATATCAGGCTCTTTTTTTTCAGGTGTTAGGCTCTTTTGACTCTTGCGACCTCCCTGCTCAACTGTATCCCATAATCCATCTGGATTGCACTTGGCTACTGATAATTGGCAAATTTGCAATTAGACCATGCTCCCAGCTAGGTTCTAGGAAATTGAAGGGGGATTTATTTGATGGACTCAAGGCAGGTAGTTTTTGTGCAGCTGTGTAAGACAAGAAACTTTGCTTTTTTCTTTCCAGAAAGTGACCATGAAGAAGACGATGAAGACCTTGAAATGGCAAAAGCCAAAGCAGCCGTCAAATTAATGAGCAATGTTTCTATCCGATCAAACGGAAGTGACGAAATATCAAGACATGTGCTTCAGAAAATTCTATCGAAGGAAGAATCCCACGGACCCACAAGAAGATTATCCAGAAAAGACTCGCATAATCAAAGCATGAGGAAAAAATTGGTAAGTGTGAATATATTCTATGCAGTCAAACCTGTATTATGGGCCACACCTCTATAGAGCAGCCACTGTCCAGGTTGATTATTATAGAAAGTGTCTATTGTGTGGTTAAAGAGTGACCGTTATACACAGGTGGCTGCTCTATAGAGGTGGCCGCTAATACAGGTGTGACTGTACATTTCTTCATTGTATGGCTTTCCTTCAATTATTGATTGCTTGGGATATGTTTTATAACAGGAGAAAAGTGAAAGCATTATCGAAGAGGAAGTTGAGCCCGCTCCAATTCGTCGCATTATGAAATGGAATGCTCCTGAATGGTATTACATGGTTATTGGTACGTTCTTCGGCGCTATCGTTGGAGCTTTTCCCGTGGTCTTCGCCATCATCCTGAGTGAAATTCTGGAGGTAGGTCCTAGTTAGGGATGCCGCTCAATTAAATGTGGAGGATTGACAGCTTATGATTCCATTTTATTCAACCTTCTCGAATCATTTTAATCTCATTAGTGGTAAATAATTTTAGAATTTTGTATACAGTGAAACCTGTCTATAATGGTCACCTCTGGGACCTAAGAAAAATGACCTTTGTAGACAGGTGACCCTTCTGCCCAGGCCGATTTCTATGGAAAGTGTCGTTTTGGGGTTACGAAAAGTGGCCTTTATACACAGGTGGCTGCTCTATACAGGTGACCACTAATACAGGTTTGACTGTAGGCCTTCAACAGCAGGAACTGTTCATCAACACCCTCTTGACAAAAATATGCAAATTAATATGCATATGACATGTCCCAGTAAAGTAGTACAGTCAAATCTGTATTAGCGTCCACCCCTATAGGAGCAGCCGTCAGTGTATAAAGGCCACTCTTCATAACCTCAAACTGACACTTTCTATAGAAATCGACCTGGACAGATAGGCCACCTGTCTATAAGGTCATTTTTCTCAGATCCCAAAGGTGACAATTATAGACATGTTTTTCACTATACAAGTTCAATGGCAACCGTGACTGAAGCTACAATTAAACACGGTTAATATCGCTGTGCTATTGCAGCTAAAGTGTTGGATACCATGTGGAAATGATGATGCCATTCTGTTTTCTTTCAGACGTTTGCCTTTGTTAAGGGTGAAGAAGCTAAAATGGAAGAAGATGCCAGATTTTGGTCATTGATGTTCCTCGTCCTTGGTGGTGCAGACGGCATCTCACTTTTTGTCTCTGTAAGTATCGAAGTACTGTCGCTTCATAATTACGTTGTATTTTTGTAGACTTATCTGCGTATGACAATTTATTAAATTTTAATGATGTAAAGAGCAAAGAACCAGATAGTCTCCTAATGAAGTAGTGTTTAGTTGGTAATGAACGCACACGGTCTTGACTTCCAAGACAAATCAACATTCACACAACACAACATATTGCAATGTCAACTATCACTGGGAATTTAAAAACGTCAGAAAATCATGTGAAATTAAAATAAGCATGTGAAAAACCATGTGAATTTGAAAGAACAGCGTAAAACGATTTAAGAAGTGCCTTTTGCACATGGTTTTTTTGTGATTTGCACATTGATTTCACACGATTGTCATTGATAATGTACACAAAATACATACCAACGCATTACACTGTGTTGTATCAAGTCGTGATGGAATATCTACTCTTCTGCGAGCAGCTTTTTATAATAACCGTGTGTCAAAAACGTGTCAAAAGTGCCGTTTTCAATTGTTTTTTCTCTCTGTTTTCTTATTTACATTGTTTTTTTTGCATGGTTTTGAAATGGTTTTCATATATTGTTGGATTTATGGTGTCAGGGTTGGTTTATACATAAACAGGAAAGGCAACTAGCTTGTGATTTGCACTCTTTCATTTTCGCTATATCCCCATTGTTTCTATTTCAGAGCTACGTATTTGCTGAGGCCGGAGAGCGACTAACAACAAGAATTCGAAGACGGGCATTTGAAGCTCTTTTGAGACAGGTACGCCTTTTGATTAGAATGAGTTCAATAATGATGTGCTTACCTGAAGATCAAAATAGACAAACCTTCAGTGCCGTTTTAAGCAGTGAGAGAGCCTAAAGCACTTTTACCCAAAGGGGGGGGCGGGGCTACATTAAAAATTAGCCCCCCCCTTTGGGTAAAAGTGCTTTAGTGCTTTATTTTTAATGATGACCATAAAAAGCCCAAAACTTACTATTATTCAAATGCTCGCTCATTGGCATATCACAGATGTTGCCCCGCTCATAGACAGCAAATCAGGGAAAACAAACTCAGTAGCACTCTGCAGTTGATCAAACACTGAACTAGATCTCAACATAATGTTACTGTGAGTTTTGAACTGACATTGAGAAGGGCCTATCCAGACTGAGGGCCTAAAGCACGTGCTTTGAGTGCCTACTGGTTAAAACGGCCCTGAAAACTTGCATGCAGTTTTGCAAACGTAAAGCCACTATGAACTGATACCATGTGAAATCCATGTGAAAATGATGTGAAAAACCATGTGAAAAGTGCCCTTTTCACATGGTTTTTTACACTGTTTTCTAACTCACACGTTTTTCACATGGTGTTTGAAATTTCACATGGTTTTTCGCATGATGCTTCCCATTTCACATGGTTTCACATGATTTTCACATGGTTTTGGATTCATAGTGAGCTACGCAAGAAACAAATGTGCTGTTTGCAATTATTGTCCATTATTGGATTCAGCTTTTTTGTCTAAAAATGCACATCAAAACCCTTTAAAACAGAAAATAAAGCAATTTTGGTTCAAAAGAAACTGCAATTTAAGCAAGTTCAAAAGAGCCCTTCTCTTGTCCTTCTCTGCTACTCCGGATCCACACTATGAATCCAAAACCATGTAAAAACCATGTGAAAACCATGTGAAATGGGAAGCACCATGTGAAAAAACCATGTGAAAAACGTGTGAATTAGAAAACAGTGTGAAAAACCATGTGAAAAGGGCATTTTTCACATGATTTTCACATGGTATCAGTTCATAGTGCCAAGAGAGCTGTACGTACACTACAAAGTGGAAACATGTGAAATGCATTTGAAATCAGGTGAAAAACTGTGTTACTAGTGCACTTCTCACATGGTTTTTCTTTCTTTTCTTCAAACTTTTTGACACAGGTTTCACATGTGTTTTGGAGTTTGCTTTTCATTTCACATGGTTTTCACATGTCTTTGGACCCATAGTGTCATATTACACAGTATTCTGCATAATGTGCAAATAGGATTCAGCATCACATATTAGGCCTTTCAGGTGTTTTCACTTGATTGTAGTTTGTCAAAAACAATGTTAACTGTGAAATCTGTAAGGACTAAGGAGCCATATTTTCTAATTGGAAAGACAATTGCTCTTTAAGAGACAACATATAAAATGAGCAAAGGCACTTGAGAAAAGTCGCTCCCCGTTTGTAAATATCTGCTTGTCTGTGAATTTTCAAACAACTTTAATACTAGATATTTAGTACCAGATATTTAATACTGCCATTATTCTTGCAGGACATTTCCTACTTTGACGATCCTATGAATAGCACTGGAGCAATCACCGGCCGTCTAGCATCTGATGCCTCGGCTGTTCAAGGGGTGAGTTACTCTTTTAAATTTCATTTTCTTTAACTACTGCCTGAAGAACATGTAAGAAGGATATTTTTCATGCTCTCTGTATTTTTTTTTTGAAGTTGTCTGTGGTTGATTCTATCCCTTAGTTCCCGGGAGCTTTGCTTCCTGAATGCTAATGGAATTTTAGAAAGGAGCTTTGGTAGCCATAGGATTTCTATTACAAGTTTGGTCAACAAAATTGCAAAATTATATTTTCACAGCACATGGCAATAGCCTACAGATATCAGTCTGATTTCCAAGCTTGTTGACAGCCGGATGTTCTGATAAGACGTTTTGAATTCCATATTATCAGAGTGAACTAAATTTTGACTGTAACATTTATTTGTTGTAGGCAACAAGTTCTCGATTGGCTACAATGGTTCAAGTCCTTGTTATGGGACTTACATCTCTCATCGTTGCGTTCATATTCAGCTGGAAGTTAACATTATTGATTTTTGCCTTCGTTCCTTTTCTGCTCTTTGCTGGTGCAATTTACACGAAGATGAATACCAGCTTTGCGACTGAAGAGAAAGACAAAATTACAGAAGCTGGCGCTGTAAGTATTGACTTTGTGTGTGCATTTATTTTGTTCTGCGGAGTTGTTCAGTTCACTGGGCAAACATCAAGGGGGCGACTGTACCGCCAATATTACTTCTGGGCAGGGCTGGGAAAGTTACCCACAAATAGTAACTAGTTACTAGTTACAAGTTACTTTCTATCAAAGTTACTAGTTACTTTGAAAAGTTACTTTCCACCAATAGTAACTAGTTACAAGTTACCAGAAAACAAAAGTAACTAGTTACTAAGAAGCTACTTTTATTTCCAAAAAAGTCCAGTCAAGCCAGCTTCCCTGACTATTAGTACTAGCGATGGGATGAAGTTCGATTTTAAACTTTGTTTTGCCGAACTTCGGTACCAAAATTTATAATAAAAAAATCGGCTTCCAAATTATTATTTTTCTATACAAAACTTAAGGTGTTCTGTGTCGATGGAATGCACAAGCAAGGTACGGCATAATTTTCTGCTGCGGTGTAGGCTACTGGGAAATTGCAAGGGAGTCGAACACGTGCGTGATAAAATGATCCGCCTTTTCCTTTGTGAGTGCTGCAGAGAACAATAGATTTGTAATTCAACACTGGCGTGTTATGTCGTCAGAAAACCGGGTGTCATGGCAACACTACATCGTGGCGCGAAAGCCATTTCCGTTTGGTATCGCCATCAAACATGCGCGCCCTACGAACAAGTTGGAACCGGCGAATTGCAAGTGATTTCTTTACTCGCACATGCAAAACGATGGCAGTACTCAACACCACTGAATTTATGGTAACAAGTGATAGATTGTTCTACAGCGAAGTAAATTTGAACCACTTTTTTTGAAGTCGTTTGTCGTTTGCAAACTGCTTTCGTGTGTTTTTCGGCCGTATAAATTCAAGGTTGTTTATAAATCCGTAACCTGTCTCTGTGCGCTTTCTGTTGCCCATAGACTTTTTGTCCCTCAGAGAATTGTTCTCTTGAAGGAGGATAGGAATGAGTCAGAAACAAGGCGGCGACAAATCACAATTGTAACGAAGTTATGCCCAGCCCTGCTTCTGGGGGTTATATGCTCTTTCAAAACAAACCCAAGAACGGATGTTGAAGGACTCCCTAGACATTTACGGCCTTATTTTATTTCTTACTCCCAATACAATGAAACCTGTGTATAGCGGTCACATCCGGGACCTGAGAAAAATGATCTATATAGATAGGTGGCCTTTGCAATCTTGTCATTGTTGCTGTTACTATTTAGTTTTGAGAAATATAAGAAGACAATTTTTACCGGGAATTCGGTACATTGAAACCTGTCTACAACGGTCACCTCTAGGACCCGGGGAAAAGGACCTTTATAGACAGATGGCCTTTCTGTCCAGGTTGATTTCTATAGAACGTATCACTTTGGGGTTATGAAGAGTGTCCTCTATACAGAGGTGGCTGCTCTATAGAGGTGGCTTCTAATACAGGTTTTACTGTACAACTCACCACGTAAGTAAACTGACTGACGAAACTCAACACCCTTCTTCTTTTTGTTTATTAGAGTTGTTTTGGCCATCACGTTTGGTGCCTTGATTCTGGTCACATCAGTTTATTTGCTCCAGATTACCATATGTGAAAGCCATAATTTTAGCAACCAGAATTTTTTTTGATTATTTCTCTTCTTTTTGCAGATTGCAACTGAAGCTATTATGAATATCCGGACAGTTGCATCTCTGGGAAAAGAAAATTATTTCCTATCGAAATACAACAACCTTCTTTTTATGCCGTACAAAGAATCAAAACGACGATGTCACATTTATGGTATCTCGTTTGCGTTTTCTGGAGCTGTGATGTTCTACTGCAATGCTGCCGCCTTCCGTCTTGGTGGATATCTTGTCGCTAAAGATGATCTTCCATTTGAAGATGTTTTTAAGTAAGTGAAGTTCGTTGCGTCTGTTGTATAATACCACTTTTGATGTGTGTTTTCTGGCCTTGGGGTTTTCAACTCTCTCTGTGTGGTCATGAATTATATTAGACAAAGCTTTGACTTGAAATAGACTTGATATGCCAGAAGTTGTTCGAAGATGTTGTGCTCAGGTGTTTTGCCGTAGCTTGAACCAAGATTAGCACATTCTAGTAATTAAGGTGACCACATTTTTGGAGTAAAGTGCAAGTAGTGCCGTAGGCTGGGCTCTCGTAGGCGCGTTGAATAAGTACTGCTCCTACTGTGGCCATCGAGACTGCAACCATCTTGCTGGGGTGCTCTAGGTGCCGCCGATTGTGATATCAAGTCGTGATGTCTTGAATGTTTGTATCCAGGTGTTACTTTGTCTGCATTTTATGTGTTATGTATTTCAAACATAGATGCTCTACGAGCTGACTCACGGTGTATGAATGTAAAGCAAATGATTTGAAATATTAGGCATATTTGAATAAATTGATTAACGCCTGCAATAATGAAATTGAAAAAATAGTACTGAAAGATTCCAGCTAGTTTTGGTTGTTGGTTTCAATCAGACACATTTGGTATCAATAAAACGGTAACTAATCAGCGCAGACAATGGTGTAAGTTTTTTTTATTCGAAGTAAACTCAATTTATACGGATTTTCGAAATCTTCAAAGATGAAATATAAAATATACTGTATCAATCCCGATTCCTGTTAAACTTTGTCAAAACCTTTACTACGATAGGCTTCAGCGACTGATC
>OFHS01001205.1:5993-17803 GCA_900245855.1 Calvadosia cruxmelitensis
ACTCCAACACCTGGCACTCAAATCATCAAATAGCTATGTTGTGTGTGCAGTTGTTAGTCTTTTGGGAAATGGAATTTTCTTCTGTGATATTCAATAAGATGAGAGTGTGTTTTGCTCTTAGATACAGCAGTGTCGGTATTGTTGACGATCCACACAAGCTGGCTGGCGACAATGTCATAACAACAAATTCACTGAGAAATGCGGGCTCAAGACATCTTCCAAAGCGACAGGAAAACAAGTAAGAAATAATGTTGTACTATGGAAACTTTGAAGAGGCGATGTCTATCTCAAAGAAATATAACAAACGTCAGAGAGGGGCTCGTGGGGAGCTGTACCCCCTCCCCGTCCAGGAAACGTAGCCCTTCCCATCGGGAAATCTGCAGCTACTCTGTTGGGTGAAAATTAAGCTCGTAGTTGTGGCAATCTCTTCCACAATCCCATTTGAATGATCCGTTGTGCTGGATAAAATCCAGATGACGAGCTAATTGCAACATATTGTGAGACTCAGAAATGCGAATTTTGTACTGATTTCAATGTTAGAAATTTACGCTGTTTGGTTAGCCCCACCGTTAGGGAAGCCTAGCCCCTCGTCCGGCACCACCCCTGGGTACAGTGAAACCTGTCTATAATGGTCAACTTTGGAAGCTGAAGAAACTGACCTTTATAGACAGGTGGCCTTTCAGTTGAGGTTGATTTCTATAGAAAGTGTTATTTTGGGATAGAGGCCTTTATGGAGGCACTCTATAGTCAGACTGTAGCGAGTGAACAACTTTAGCCTGTGTGACCACTGATTGCAATGAAGCTTTTATGAGCCATGTTTGGACCGACTAAGGTCTTGTCGTGTGTGAATATAAGGTCTTTGTAACGATAAAGTTTGATTTCTATCAAACGGAGTGTAAATAGGAAACGGTTCCAAAGAGGTGACCGAAGTTTGTCTGTATCTACATGTGTTCCTGATTCATAAGTTATTGTTCTTTTTTTGCAGGACACCACCTATCGAACATATGACGGAAAGAGAAGGGTACCCATATTCAGTACATCACTATCCAAAAATGGCTGAGAATGAGACGACAAAGATACCACCACCGCAACGATTACCCTCACCAGAACACGTTGTGTCTCAACCTGACGTGCCTCCACGAATCCAAAGCAATGATAATTTAAACATTACAACACCTAACGGCAAAGCCAGCCCAGAGACTAATAGTCTTAATTCCGTTGATCGTTATCCGGGTTCAATACGTAGAGTTAGTGACACTGAAGAAGTGTCAAATTAATGTAGCAATGTAGACACATGGCACCAAAATTACTTTTATGTAAAGTTGTATATATTTCTCCGTAAAACTCTGACGTTACTTCACTTACTGATCATCTGTAGATCTGATGTAGCAAGATTGCCAGTAAAACCTTACGTAGCAGCCATTAGTGATGTTATAATGAACTATGATGTCAATTACATTGAATATGATTTCTTTTTATCGTAAAACAACGTGCATATTATTTGGAGATAAAATATTCCAACAAATAATTTGTTATTTCATCATTTTCGTTGAGAGTATTTCAAATTGTACAAAATATGTTGCTCAGGGAATGAAATCAACAATTAAGCAAACAAGCTTTGCTATCTATGATGAGCAATAAATACACACAAGGTCACAAGATGACATGGTAACGGATAGCGCATCAACGTAGAAACACGTCATCCTTGGTAACGCAAGTAGCAACCTTATTCTAACTGGATTTTCTTCAATTCTGATAGCAATCGCTCGATGTGTCTATTTTCAAAGACACCGACGTCTTTCAAATCATCCTCCTCCAGTTCTATTAAGTCCTTAATGTTATCGATGCCAGCTTCGCACAGATCATTTGAGAACATTGGAAGTCCGATCTCAAACAGACAGTCACGAACCGACCATGTTCCATCTATAGTCTTTTGGCCTACAAAGTTTCCAGACTCAACAGGCATAAAGATTTCTCCTTTCCTCGACCGTAGCTCCATTCGAACGTCTTCTAAGCTTTGGATAATATCGTCTTGGCTTTTATTGAGCTCTTCTGAGTAACGCTCGACCATTTTGAGAGGAATATGCCACTTGCCATCCTAAAAAGATTAACGAAACAGTGATACAAAACTCAAAACAGCAATTTCTTGAGAAAACAACTACAGTGAAACCTGTCTATAATGGTCACCTTTGAGACCTGAGGGAAATGACCTTTATAGACAGGTGGCCATTCTGTCCAGGTTGATTTCTATAGAAAGTGTCATTTTGGGGTTACGAAGAGCCTTTATACACAGATGGTTTCTCTATAGAGGTGGCCGCTAATACATTCCTGACTGTTCGTCAACAGGCTCCTGGATGATGCTGATGCTCCAGACCAGCTCAGCACTGTCAAGCACCCTAAGGAACTCTTCAGGAATTGTTAACAAATGTGCTTTCTTTTATACATGTCAATAAATGAATGAACGCATAATAACCACATTGGAGCATACTAGCTACTCTTATCCAACTTACGATATCGGTCTAATATAAATTACGGAAGCTCTCCCACCAAGAACATGTGGCTCCCACGTACCGGTAAAGTGTATGGTTCATCTGATATATTGATGCTTTCTCTTCGTAGTTTAGTTGCCACAAGGGACTTCAGTGGTTTTGTTTTGAGGATTTTCTTTTTAAAATCTGGTGTACGTGTGTCTTCTTCAGTTTTGTTATCTGCAAATAAAAAGTTTAGTTGAGTATAACCACCATCTATATCTATATTTTACAAACATGTATCTGAGTATGTTGAGACCTGGCACCTGCCACTCACTAGCAAGTACAGATTTTTGAACCTCTAAGAGACAACAAGGCTCTGGTTGTCCATGGGTTTCGAACAGCGCTAATGCTCAAACCAGATCAAAGTTGAAAAATGCAAATTGGTTAAGAATATAACAGTGGCGTTTGTGGAAAGGCTGCCTTGCAGCCCAACTATGCTTGATAAAAAATAGATAAAATTATTGTTGCGGAATGGGTAGCTCAATTTAGATGTCTTTGCCTTGACTAAAGGTTCGATTGGAACAGTGTAAAAAGGATGGAGTTCATTTGCTATGAAGCAGTCTGAGCTAGAAAACACTGCACAGTTTACGATGCTGCGTAGCAGCTTGGATCAGCTAGTGCATAATAATAGCAGACATGCGCTAAGTGCTGTTATGGAACTTGTTCGCCATGTTCATAGCTTTCTCTGCATTGCTTGTCCTTTAGCCAAACAAGAGTACAGCTCCAAAAAAGCAAAAGAGAACTACAAAAGGCAGATTGAGATCAGGGCCTTCTAAGTACAAGAGTTAGGACATCTATTGTTCTTGCTGTTAGATTTGATTGGGACGTTTTAAAGGCTCACTGTACTACTTCCCATTGCCCTTATTTCAAAAGGAAAAGTAATTAAAATGGCCGCAGATCCCATTACAGTCCAAGGTAGTGCTGTTTGATATGGGAATTTGTCGATCACATCCTGATTCTTTTTGGAATGGTCCGATAGCGATGTTTCGCTGTTATGTAGCACAATTTTATTCAAAATGTTATTCTTACATCGGCCCTGATGCAGTTCCACAAGGGATCTCTTATCCATTCATTACCTAGTATGACTTCACAGTTCCAATGTTCCAGTCACACAACTATTTCTCCTCGTTCAAATACTACAAAGAAATGTTGCAGCATCTGCAACTGTTCTTTCATTTCATGATAGTGATGGCCTGATGGTAGACCCATTACGAATAATTTCTAATCAACGTTGATCGCGACGACTTACCCAGTTGTGCTTGCTCTAAGAGTGTAAGCTGCTTTGCTGCAGAAATTGCTTTATCAGTCTTCGGTGGCCGCGGAGGTAAGGTAGGTCTCACTCTTGGCTTAATTCGATCTGAACCGAACGTGCTAGGCGGTGTTATGGAACTCTTCGGCGTGTCAATTTCTTGTGTGGCTGTTGTTGTTGATCCATCTGTTAGATCCTTACTCATTTTTCGCCGAGGTGGGGCTTTGGGGTGCTCCTTAGACTTAATAGGGCTCTTCTCTTCAGCTGGAGAAACTGACTTGTTGCCTTCATAGAAGAAGTCTGATACAGACTTTGGGGCCGTTGGGGTTATTGGATCGCTTGTACTGCGTTGATCCTTCCGAGGCGGAGGAGCAGGGCGTGCAACGTGATTCTGCGGAAGGCTATTCTCCTTCTTAGGAGAAGGCGGAAACAAAGGAGGAAGTACTTGGATTCGATTTGCCACATTACTGCCCAAACTGTGCTTCTTCATAGGAACCTTATTATCTTCTGGTTCCTCACAAAATGACAATGATTTCAATTTAGCCATTGGTGGCGGAGGAGCACTGCGCGCCGGTTGAACATTGCCACCTTGTTTGATTTGACCATTCAGTGCATTTTTGTTTGTGTTTGGCACTTTAATTTGGATTGAAGTGCAACCTAAGGACAAATAAAAGATCGAACAGTTACACTAGGTGGTCACACACGCTGGACTGTTGTTTATTGTATTTCTTTGCAACAATGATAACGACTTTGTGATATGACCTACCACTGCTGTCCACTTTCTCTCCTATTCTGATTGTGCCAGGGCTACTATTCGTGCTGGAGCCAGACTGGGGATCTGTAAGAGAAAAAGAGAGAGAGAGAGATCAGTCTTTGCTAGACCGTGAGCCACACAGCAAAAAGTGCCCGTTATCTGGCCCACGGCCTACACTGGCAGCACTGGGTTTATCACTTACAACTACAACGACTTCACAACAGCAATTATTTGTAGCTCGTAATTCTAAGTCATTACAAATGATAATTGTCCATAGCTTGGTTTCCACACCGCTGTATATTTGTTGTAGACGTAGTGATCGCACAGTAGGAAAATCTACAACATTTCTGATGATATGAAAACATCCTGGGTCTGATGCATGGATTAATCGATGAATCGATTGCTTTTCGGCAGTTGATTGCCTTGTCCAACCATCGTTTCATCGATATCACAAAATATGTGTTTCCAAGAGCAAAGAAATTGTCACCGAACCAGAAGATGATTACCGTAACTTTAAAACTACAGTCAAACCTGTATTAGCGGCCACGAGCAGCCACCTGTGTGTAAAGGCCACTCCTCATAACCCCATAATGAGACCTTCTTTTGAAAATCAACCTCGACAGAAAGGCCACCTGTCTATAAAAGTCATTTTCCTCAGGTCCCCAAAGTGACCATTATAGACAGGTTTAACTGTACAACAATGAGACCAGGAACAAGGGCCTCTGTATTATGTTCAATGCATCGATTATTTCTTGATTATTTGGTCGATTAATCGATAGTTTGAATCCACCATCGGCCCAGCATAGTAAATTCTTGAATCAGTTGCTACCTTGGGAAGAATCCTTTGATTCATCTGTTGCTTTGTGACCACGGCGTAAAGAATTTCGAACTTTGTCTAAGATATTCGTCTGTTTTACTGAAGCAGGACTGTCACCAGGAAGTGTTGCTGCACGGACTTCACATTCCTGAAAGGTGGAATAAACAATCAGACTACAAACTACAACTTCTGCTGGCTATTTGAAAATAATTTTTTTTTCCTGGAAGAGCCTCGAAGATATATTGACAAAGACGACTATGTTCATACATTTAAATGTTCTCCCTCTCAAGATCCTTAACCCCTGTCCTGCTCGTAAAACTATTTAAAGGAAGACTTGAAGCCGCTTCACCAATTGCTGATTGGTTGCTTGCTAAGGACTAACTATCTGATTGGTTGTGTGTTGCTACTTTTGACTTATTTCGAAAACGTGTATACACGTCAATAGCAGAACAAGGGTTAATGAAAGCCTCTACAGTCAAATCTGTATAAGCGACCACCTCTATAGAGTAGCTACCTGTGTATAACAGCCACTTATCACCACCCCAATATGACACTTTATATAGAAATCAATCTGGACAGAAAGGTCACCAGTCTATAAAGGTCATTTTCCTCAGGTCCCAAAGGTCATCAAAGATAAGCCTACCTTCCTATCAACTTAGGCATCAAATATTTGGCTGCCGTCAACTAACTAGTATCAACAATCTCTAAGAGTCCCAACGGCAGCAACGGACGGACATACCTCAGGAATGGCATCTGATATACTCCTGTTATCCTCAGATATAGTAGAATCATCACTGAGCTTTTCAGACAGAAGAGATTTAAAAGTCCCTTCCTCTCCTGCAAAACAAACAACGACTGGCATGACAATAAAAAACTCAAATGTTAACCTATACATCACCAACAGAAGGAACTGTATTATGATTTGTCTTAAAGAGCATCCTCGGCTTATACAAAGATGGTGTTTTAATAAACCAATAACAAAGTGGGCAGTTTGTGGCTGTGTTGCTAGCTACCTCGTGCAAGAACGAATACCAATGAGGCTGATCAGAGGTCACCTGAGGTACTAACAATAGCCATGTGGATCTATAGACGCGGCAGTCAAGGTTTGAGTTTAACTTTGCCTAAAGGTTACGTACCCAGCATTAAATGTGATAAACCACAGATTTAAGGGGAAAATTGGGGGTCAACTTATACACAAAACCGGGTTATAGACGGTAAAATAATACTTGTCAGAATTTTTGACAAATAACTGAAGTTGAATCAAACCAAATCAGCATGTTTGCATATGCCTCAGCTCAACTAAATAACAGCAAGCAAATGAATTAGCACGGTCTTACACATTAGTAGCTTTCACCACAGATAATTATTAATTGATTGGCAAGAGTATTCCACAGCTGTTATTAGGGCAAAGTTTAAAGTTCAATTTAGGCATCAAATGTCATCTTCTGCTAAAATTCAATTATTGAAACACACCAACACAACTATGCTGTAAAACCGGTCAGATGATTAAAACATAGTTGTGACGCTGACCCATTGTGTAGAACGTTGCCGATCCACTTCTCTTGTCACGTCGTAACTCGTCACCTTTGCTCTTCTTTTGTTTCTTGGTTTTCTTTCGCAATACCTCGGGACTGGAGTTGGCACTAGACAAATTTTCCTTTCCTGTCGGCGTGGTTGTGCCACTCATAAGATGCCTGTAAAAGAAAATGTCAGAAATCGTGACAACACACAGAAATCCTAGATACAGCAGACACTCTGATCGAGAGTCAAAGAACTAAAGCTAGGAGAATTTTTGCTTCACAATTCAATTATCCATCTTATTACTATCAATCGCTCCAGAGACATTTTTTCACGTAACTACTGGGAAAGACATCACTATCAACAATTGATGATACTGCCAACGACATCAGGGGTGCCCAAAAGTGCACCGGCCCAAATTAGCAATCACACACTTAAGAGAAATGTCAACAACAACAAAATAGACGACCTCAATATCAATATAAAAATATATTAAAAAATCAAAATAAATAGATTGACCTCAATACAGGTTGACTATAAATAATATAACATAAATAAATGTTTCTAATAAATGTTAAATGTTTCTAATGCCTTAGAAAACGGCTCGCATGCTTGAATCAATTACACCATGGACACAATCTAACAGTTGCCTCTGGAATAAATACTGGCCTTTATAAACAGCTGTTCTTTAAAGACAACGATGTAAGCATAGAGAACTTCACCTCGTGACCATTGTAGACAGGAGACTGTTATATAGAGGTCACCAAAGTTTGTCACAGAAACTGAACCATCAAATAAGATGTCCCAAGTATAGACAGCAACAAATATAAAGCACAATGAAACCTGTTTATAAAGGTCACCTCTGGGACCTGAGAAAAATAACCTTTATAGACAGGTGGCCTTTCTGTCCAGGTTGATTTCTATAGAAAGTATCACTTTTTAGGTTATTAGAGTGGCCTTTATACACAGGTGGTTGCTTTATAGAGGTGGCCGCTAATACAAGTAACACCGCATATCGGATAATTGCAAGCATAGTATATTGGCAAGCATTTAGGAATCTCAACATCATATACGCTACACCCCATATCTGAAAAATTTGCTGATATGCAACGAACTACATCACAAACCCTTTGCATATAAGCATTAGCACTATGTCAACAAATTAAACGAGATGCGACGGAACAATCAAACAATTGATAAGTATAACTGGCATAGTGGTGCAGAACAGTGGCGGCAATTGTGGACGATTAGTGATTAACTTGATTTGTGTCTTGACGCAAAACAGAATAACGTCAACAAGTGATGTTTGATTTACTTCTATGTTTAGAATGTTACAGAATGTTTCTGCGATTTCGTGTGGGTTAGGAAAAACGGATTATATTTATACAGTATTACATTTATTTTTACTTATTTTTAAGTCTCTTATAATGCATAATGATCACAGTTACTGTGTTGACAACATACTGTGTTAGTTGGCCTCTCCAATATTGAACACATACATGATCGCTGCCAAGGGATGAAGGGAATGATCAAGGTTGGTCCCAAAGCCGAATTGAGGGATTTTGTGGCCCACAGCATAAATCAAGGAGAACCTAAAATTTTTATATTCTATGTATATTATATATATATTTCTTTTATTTTTTAACTTTTGAGCACTTTGGAGATCCATTTAGACAATGGTCGATTGGAGGGCCACCAGCACATGGTTGATATGCCCACTGGATGAAACGGCCTGGATTGGTCCAGTCTGTTTCACAGAAGTATCCGTAGTTGAAACTCACGGTGATTGATGACGTCGCAGGACGCTTTGTCCAACATAGCGTGCAATGACAGGTGCACAGGTGTGTGTTAGTAGGTGGCGTGTGACGTGCATTGCGTGAGTTAAATTGGTTGAGTTATACCTGTTAATTGTACCCAGTACTTCGTCCTGAGACATTTCTTGTTTCTTTACTTTGCCGAGAAGTGACAAAATCTCATCTTGAGTCAATCTGACATCGGAAGCATTGAACGCACTGACTGACCTTTGAACCTCTTTTGCTTCTTTTCCATTGCTTGGCGCCGATTTCTTGCGAAAACTTTGTAATATTTTCTGTCCAAATGCTTGCTTATTACCCCCCTTCATGTGACGCTTCTTGTTAAACTTGCTGCTGAGCTCAGAGGACGAACCATCTACATGAAATGCACCACCAGTAAATTCAATTATAACGAATCATGATCAATCAATCAATTCAGTATATTTTCCCTCGTATAAAGCAAAGAAGTTAAGCGGTATTTTACGCAACGACGAGTCCATTCAAACAAATGCCAAAAATAAGAACTTTGCTTACAATTACTGACTCAAACCATAGCAGTATTAACTAATAAAATATTGTGTTACTTAACATAAAATGTATCGGCATGTGCAGTGCGATAATGTAATAATGTATGATAATATGCCATACCTAGGCTATAACCAAACGCTACAACTCCATAACAGATGTCACAGTCACCAAGGATCAACTTAGTTAAGTGGGCTTAAGAACTTTACATTCGGGGCATACTTTGGGTAATGAAATATCCTGAAATTTGGAAGTAACAATAGAAAAATAAAATGAGGGTAAATGATAGGCCTGTTAGAAGTACAGTGAATGCAACTGATGTACCAATACAGCCTTGTTAGATAGTTTGCCAATTGACATGTTGGAAAACAATTTGTTCAAGTTCACATCCAGCAAAATGTGATTAAATTCATTCAATGGCACTCTAGGGGTAATTATTCTAATGCAGACCTGCCACTTCTCCTTCGACTCCTGCCGGCTACCAGAAGTAATATCAAAAAATCAAAAAAAATTATCTGTCGGCAACAGTGCTAACTGGAGGTAATTTCACTTCGGACAATCTAATTACTGTATACAGTGAAACCTGTCGAAAACGGTCACCTCTGGGACCTAAGAAAAATGGCCTTTATAGACAGGTGGCCTTTCTGTCCAGGTTGATTTCTATAGAAAGTATCATTTTTGAGTTCTGAAGAGTGGCCTTTATATACAGGTGGCTGCTCTATGGAGGTGGCTGCTAATACAGCTTCGACCGTACAAGAATGTTGGAAACAGTCATTGAATAGGACCTATCCAGACTGAGGGCCTAAAGAATCAGTTTTAAGTATCTGCTGGATAAAACGGTCCTGCAGTCAACCCGAAATTGCCTATACGAGAATTTTGTCAATCAGGATAGCTGCACGAGAATGATACTGGATTTCCGACGATTGCTAAAAGAACATTGCGGGTTTGGCTCAGACGTGAATTATCTTCCTGTTGCAATATCTCATAGAAATAATGTGGATGATTAATAAATATGTATATAAATAATGTGTATAATAATGTATATAAATGTTTAGTAATAAACCTTTCCAGAAAAAAATAGATATTGTTAACCATTTTAATTAAAAGCTAAAACGTCGATTGAAAACAACATAGTTTGACAGTAAACTAGTAGCTTTACCAAGTTATTTTTGTTGACAATTAGTTATTTTCCAGCTAATCATCTTGTGACTTTAATTTTTCGAATTAGGACCAAGAATGATTATCCATTGATTTTGATAAATAGCTGATGTTACAAAACGCAGTTGATTATTCCAATTTTGCAACAATTTATAATTATAATGCATTGCATGAAATGGGACATTATCGTACAGTGAGCATCATCAAAATCATTGCAACATCGATAAGTCAAAAATATTAAGTTAAATAGCAAACATTTAAACATTAAATAACACATCAGAAGAAACGGTTGACAAAATTTATAATAATCAATGAGCAATCTAAAATGATTAATTGTTAGGTTATAATTATCGAGATGAATTACATTATGAATGCTGCTTACTAACGATTTAATCGTTAAGCATTAAGACTAATAATTATTAAAATAATGATCATCGATAGTTAGCAGCATCAGAGATGTTCATGTTGAACGTGAACTGTGATTATGTGATTATCGATAATTAGCAGCATCAGATGTTTATGTTGAACGTGAACTGTGATTATGTGTTCATCGATAATTAGCGTCATCAATTGTATCAGAGATATTTACGTTGAACATCAACTGTGATATGTGATCATTGATAATTAGCGTCATTGATTGCAGAGATGTTTATGTTGAACGTAAACTGTGAAATGAGCTACCTTTACGGAGAAGACGCAGCTTTTGCGCCTGGTTTACCAGCTCTTTTACTAAAATGTCAACTGAAGATAGGACAGATCCTGAGAGAGCAGATAATGACAGATTAAACATGACCATCGTTGTGAAAGATAGTCGAGAGAAACAAATCAATTAGCAAATAGAGAGAGAGAGAGAGATCAACAAAATTAACGAGTTAATTTAATGGTTACATTAATTTGCCTATTTTACAAGGAAAAGATAGTCAAATGCTGCTTAGATAAAAACAATAATCTACACATTTTAACCCTTGTCCTGCTATTGACGTGTATACACGTTTTCAAAACAATTCAAAAGTAGCAACATATAACCAATCACATATATAGTCCCTAGCGATCAACTAATCCGCAATCGACAAAGCGACTTCAAGTCTTCATTTAACTAGTTTTATGAGCAGGACAAGGCTTAATTTGCCTATTTTACAAGGAAAAGATAATCAAAGGCTGCTTAGATAAAAACAATAATCTACACAGTTTAATAACACCTTTACTTTACTTTAGATTTTAGTAACGTAATGTAATATCTCTTTTAGACAGTCGGCCTAATCACACGAATGTGATTTCAATAGGGATTGTATATTTAATTCATAAAACCAAACAAGAATGCTTGGCTTACATCAATGGAAACAGCATAAAAAAATGCAAAATAAATTTCTAGATGTATAATGTAAGTTCTCTTTGTTTAACGAGGATAACCCTGACCAACCTAGGACTTGAACCTGTATCTATTGGCTGTATGGTCAAATGTCTT
>OFHS01001205.1:17857-30143 GCA_900245855.1 Calvadosia cruxmelitensis
CCTGGGGAATTTTTTTGGAATGTTTACCCTTCAAAAACGTCTCTGAGTGAATTTTATGGTGATATATTCAGGGGTGCACGGAGTGATATTTATTCTGGATTTCGCGAGGTTGGTTTACAAATCCATTGTTTTCCCTTAAATCCATTGCGACCCTAGTCATATTTCTGCAAACTGAACTCAAAAACAAATCATTTTGAAGAAAAGCGGCTTTGCTGTAGGGTCGCCATTTCAATTTTGTACACGCAGTATTTGAAAAGGACTTGTTTGTTAGAACCAGGAAATAGGTGCAAAAGGACTTTTCACCGTTTGTACTCAATATGCTTACAAGATTTTTAAGAAGTGAGGGGACGGCGTTCCCCGAAACAAAATAGTGGATGGACGGCGTTCCCCCGCGTTCCCCCTCCAAATCATCACTGGTCTTACCACATATATCATTGGCCTTTGCAAACACACAATGCAAACTAAGCTTGTTACATTCAACATGCCAATAGGCCTGTCTCCCTTGGAATCCTCATCATATAAATTCAAACAACAGTACCTATCTACTGTACTATGAGTCGGAGGCTATAATCGACATTCAGACATCCGGTCACAAATCTAGATTAATCCAGAATTTTCAAAAAAGGTTTGGAAAATTGATCTATTCTTAGTATATGATGTAATCAGAATATTCTCTATAAATAGAAAGTGACGTCATTTGTTATATGGAATCTCAAATTGAGGCAGTAGCATATCAGTGTTAATTATTCTGCTATGTTCTGCCGTGTCTTTGAATATAAATTGGGAGCTCCAGAGAAGGACTTCTCAGTTATTGATTAGAGAATAACTCTTGGAAGAGCATCTGCTTCATTCATCTATCGTTTCTATAAGAATTTTGGACTACAATCACATAACGACAATAGCGATAACTAAATTATATCATATTAACAATACATAATCAATCCTAATCTATGCTACAACAATGTAAACACACATACCTGTCGTTGCTGCATGTAGATCAGTCGTACTCTTTGTCACCCTCTTGTCGTACCTCGACATACTAAACGATCGTGTCGGACCTTGTGGATTCTCAACATTGAGGTACTCTTGAGGTAATGTCTAAGATCAAAAATAACATGCAAGCTAGACAAAAAGACGTCTAGCTGTCACCATTACGCCAACTGGATGTAGCAGGCAGACGGTCTTCGTAAATATACTCTCTGTGATCTTATTAAAGTGAAACATATCTATATTGGTCACCTTCGGAACCTGAGGGAAATGATCTTTATGGACAGGTGGCCTTTCTGTATAGGTTGATTTCTATAGAAAGTGTCATTATGGGTTTATGAAGAGTGGCCTTTATACACATGTGGCTGCTCTATAGAGGTGGCCGCCAATAGCTAGTCAAACAGATCTCTAGGCTCTAGCTGTCACCATTGGATCAAGTGGACATAGCAGACAGATAGTCTTCGTAAATATATACCGTAATCGCAATCGCGTCATATTACCTTATCAGATCATCAAGACTTTCAAGTTATTAATTTATCATCCTAGTGTAGTCTCAATGCATCCTGGGATTCAGTGGGTTTTCAGGGGCATTGGTTTCGAGTTGATAGAAATTTTACCAGTTCGATGCAGTGCAAAGAAAGCCAGACTCTGATCTACTGAACACTTGAAGAAGATTAAACTCAACCGCATTTCCATATCGTATCAAGACAGCGCCAGCGAATTGTCGTCATCATAAAAACAATCAGAATTCAAGAGTCATCTTTGACGAGCATTGTTATTTATCCCACAGGTCGAACTTCCTTTGTCACACTGGTTTTAAAGATTCACCGTGATTAATGTACCAATTCCTTTAGCATCCCACATCACACCCCAGGCAATGATAATGATTTTGTTGAAGGGCCTCTTTCGAAATGTTGAAAGTATATGATGATGATAAATGATAATGATGACAATTAGGTTGCACCGAACACAATAATTTGAACCAGTCCGATCACTGACTGCTCATCAGAACTAAACAACCGATCACAAACTGATCACCAATCGATCATCAAAGAAATCCGGAAATTGTTTGCTTGAAAGTACACTTAATTAGCACGTCTATCTTGAGTGAGCGCTTGCTGTTTTGTTCCAAATTATGAATTACGATATTCATTAACTGCTCTGGAACTTGTTTTTGCATAAGCATAAGTGCATCATACAAGATGACATACCTCTTCTTCTTCTTCAAAAACTCCAGATGGCAGCTGACGCTTTTGCATTTGCTCTAGTGCTTCAAAAACATCTTCGGCATATGTCTCAAGTTTGAGGGATATAGATACAGCCAGGCCAAATAAATCGCCAAACGTCCCATCCTGAAATGCCAAAACAATCAATAAAGTTTTGGTCTGCACAAACACAACGTGTATTCCTTCATCATCTGGATCCACTCTAGTTTACATTACCCCTTTATCGCATATATACAAATGATAGCATTGATGATGATAAGAGATATATTTGCACCCAATTTCAGGGTAAAAACTGTGTATACATGTTTGTCAAGTGTTTTCTATAATATTTGTTACATATCATGTTGTATAATAGCATTGATAGGCCTACAGTAAGTACAATGTAAGTCAC
Organism: Calvadosia cruxmelitensis; assembly: GCA_900245855.1. Classification (NCBI taxonomy): domain Eukaryota; kingdom Metazoa; phylum Cnidaria; class Staurozoa; order Stauromedusae; family Kishinouyeidae; genus Calvadosia; species Calvadosia cruxmelitensis. The sequence goes on from OFHS01001205.1 coordinate 20,462, forward strand.
CAATATGCACAACAATTTCAAAGGCATAATATTTGCATCTACGTTATATTTTAAACACCCAACACCTGTTACTTATTAGCAATTACACATTATTCTAGCTTTGGGAACAAAAAGACTGGTTGTGCACAGTTTTTGAAACACGCCCCACAGGGCTAGCACGCAAACCAGGTCAAAGTTGAATAATGCAAACTGGTATAGAACGATCTACCGGAGCCGTCTATTGAAAAGGCTGCCTTGAAACTGAGCTGTGTTTTCTGCAATTTTGTTGCTGAGGAATGGGTACCTCGATTTTTCTTTGCCTGCATTTGCAAACCGCTGTACTAGAATGGTTGGAAAAGATCGATTTTAGTCTCTTGGTACAATCAAATCTGCTATAGCAGCCACCTCTATAGAGCAGCCACCTGTGCAAAAAGACCACTTTTCATAGCCCCAAAGTGACACTTTCTATAGAAATCAACCTGGACAGAAAGGCCACCTGTCGATAAAGGTCATTTTCCGCAGGTCCCAAAAGTGACCAAATTTAGGGAGATTTTACTGTAGATGCAGCTGAACTGAAAAACAATGCGTAGTATACAAAACTGACCAAAGTTGTATAGCAGCTCAGACTAGCTAGTATAAATAGATTTTGCAATGCATCCGATTTGTATATCAGCTGTGTTCATTATACTCCTAATAAGCATATCACTTGCCCTCATCTGATCTTTCTATCGTTACTTATTCCAAGTCACTTGGGCCTCATGGATGGAGTGCAAATCAAATTCTATTCTACAAAGCTGTAGTAGGCTACAGAACAACCTGTATTGGCGGCCACCTCTGTAGAGCAGCCACCTGTGTATAAAGGCCACTCTTCATAACCCCAAAATGACACTTCCTATAGAAACCAACCTGGACAGAAAGGCCACTTGTCTATAAAGGTCATTTTGCTTAGGTCCTAAAGGTGACCATTATAGACAGGTTTCACTGTAATGTAATCTTGAGGGAAAGTTGCAATGAGTTCAGGTCACATTGTCAGACACGACATCGCCAAAAATGTACTGCAATGTACAGGTGTATAAACCCAAGGGTAATTCATAGAGGCAGCCGTTTAATACGGTACGCTGTAATGCTAGACCAAACTCACTTTGAAACCAAGCTCTGTCAGAATAAACTATTTGTACCCTCTTAATATCACGACCTGCTTATGATCCCGATTTTTGGCTCGAAAACCACAGTGTTATTAACAAGGTTGCACCGTATTGCATATTTAACAATAACAAATTAGATGAGTTATATTAAAGTCTCAGATCGTGAGAAATAGCATCAGAAATCTCTTCCTGTCATAGCAGCTGTACCTCACATCTACGACAGAGCTTTTGTTGGGACTAAAGGAATGTTTGTCCTCTTTCCACCTGGCAGGGCACATGAACACGACACAGGTGATCATAGGAATAAGGGCATCAGATTGATGTATTCCAGACTTAAGGGGGAAATTCTCTAGAGATTTAAGGAACTTTATTCGTTGAGAAACAATCAACAACGCTTAGGTGGGGTCAATTTATGACTCAGCCAAAGTAGGCCTATAGGAATTTGGCTGATTCCGTTGATTAGGCACAAGGCTTTTCATCCAACAACAACTCATTTCAATACGTTTGGAAACCAATGCGATTAGTTGTGGGGAAGATTTTTCCAGACACACATCGCCGAACGCAGTTTCATCAATATTTTATGATGACGGTGGGGAAATTGGTGTGCCGCGGATTACTCAAATGACAGTGCTGAATGTAAACAAACGGCCTTGACTGCTTCGTGCTAAGCTAGTCTTGATAGCCTAAACAAAAGAAGGTCATTTGAGAGCGGTAAAGCACAGACGTGGTTTCATTACAGGAAAGTCGAACCAGCTGGGAGTAGAGCGGTAACAGGTTCTCAAAAACGCCTTGTAAAATGCTACAGGTTTTAATTATCAATGGTCAATGCATCAGACGAGGCAACCTGTTTGCAGTCAATTGTCGAGACGCGAAAATGCAACATTGCGTTCACGTCGAGTGCACTTTCACCAGTCGAGTCAAAGGAAAAACACGGTCAACACCAACTCGTATGTTCACAAACAATTGCTGGCCACCGCGTTCTCACTTTGACGAACAGGTAAGAAAAGACCGGTGGCATGACTATGGCACCCTCTGGTCAATAGAAACAGCAAATCAACAAAGATAAGCCGGTTGGAAACAGCTCGAAGTCCGACGCCATTCACACGACATCATTGCTCAATCCTCAACCTTGAGTCCACGACAACCCCCAAAAAAATATCGAAAAAATCCCGAGAACAACGGAATGAGTCAAACATTTCACACCATTAGCAAATAAATTTGACAAATTAAAAAGGATTTAATAGCGTTAGAGACCTTCACCTGCGAACTAAACCAATTAAACTGTATGACGAGAAATAAATAGAATTATTGAGAGGGGAACGTGAAACAAAATGAATCAAAGAACATACCGGATAGAAGTAAGGCGGTTCTGTCAGTTGAACGTTCCTGCCTTCAAGTTCCTCTTTGATAATTGACTTCAGTTTTACTTCGTCAAATTTCTTTCTTTCGATACTGACTTCACTTGCTGCTGGCTGGCCATCTTCTGGGACAAGTTCGAAGTACAAAACATCTCTCCCAAGTTGATGTACACCAATTTCGATATCAGTTCTGTCTTTTTCATTTTTTACACCAATGACATTGAGATCATCCTGCGTAATTTGCTTGCAGATGTCTAAATTGTCGTATCCATTATCATAAAATGCCTGAGCATATTGCAAAAGGCCAAGAGCCCTTAGCCAGTCTTCTACATTTTGGAAACTCATAGTCTAGCATTCCACTGTGTCTTGATAACAACTTGTAAGGGTCATCACTGGACCACTTCGTGACTCGGTAATGAAGGAAATTGCCTTACACGACTACCAGACAGAATAAAAAGGTATTATCCAATCCAGAGGGGGAGATATCCACCCCTAAATCCTCGTGTTTTAAACCACAAAGCTTCGTTCCTTTCCACAGCTAATGCACGAACACATACAACAACCGTCTTCCGCTTTCTTCAGAAGGACAACACCGACATCGACATGCCGCCGCTACCACCTGGGCACCCTGTGTGTATCCCCTACCCACCCCTACTGGGGATCGGCGGGATCAGAGGGAATTAGGGAATATTGACTACTGCTCAACACCTTGTCCTACGATTAAAAACAGTACAATAAGAATCATGTACAATATTATACGATAAGATGCCAGTGATAAATGAGATCGTGTTATATACGTTTACTTTTATTGGCAGTACATTCATCCATAATTAATTGTTAATTAAACAATATTATCCTGCGAAGTTCTTTTGAAACACAGCATTTGCACCTGTCGCTAAGCGTGGCTTTCTCATTAGATGTTTTACAAAGCACCTCGTTCAACACACGTGCGGGCTTCGTCGATATCGCTGAATATCAAACAGCTTTATGCATACAGTATTGCTCTTAAATAAATATCCTCCGCTAATTAAATTTCTTACTGTAATCCTCTCGAGATGAAAGCTAATTCGAAAGAGCTTGCGCTAGGCGGAATGGTATTACAAATTTGATTTGAGATAATCTTGGAATGAAAATTTACCTTCATAATTCTCAGCGCTACTGAATTATGTAACTCTGCAGTGACAGCGTTAATTTCTATCTGCATTTGTATGTGACGCTTTTGTTACAGTTTCAACTTTCAAGTAACAGCCAAGGCACTTTTGAGAATCTCAGCAAGCTTCGAGCTGGGTGCTACTTCGATGGCAATTGTACTGAGTGTGCTATTCTTTCTAACATCACATTACATACACAAAAATTTTCAGCGAAACCAAAAACAAATACCCCAAAATATTTACCGTGAGAGATCAAATGTATGCCTCCCCAGATACTGTACATTCCCTTGCCTATCTAGTAAGATACGATGTATACAATGCCAATGGACATGCATTCATCCCCTGAAACTCCTGAGATGCGAAATTGTTTGCTCAAAATCTCCACAACGTCGACAATAACCCAATATGCAAAATTGTTCTCAACTCAAAAGAAAGTACCCCAAAATGGCATATCCGCGTAAATCATTCCCTGAATATGGAAGTATTACAGTACAAAACGGTTCAAACTAGTACACTTCGTAATTGTTCTATATTTTAATCGCAATAAAATGTCCAAAGTATCCGCGGTACAAATTCGTGTGGACCAATGCCGTGTTCCTCCATTGCACCAATGATCAAAGAACAAATCCCGATTATTTTATCATGAGTTTGCTGTTGATGTGGCCTACGAACGTTCAAGCGTCCAGTATTTTACAGCGTATTTTTCTGACTACGCAGTAGATTCTGAAAAAGTCGGAAATCATCAACTTGTATCGGAATTCTACAGTTCACACATGAGAAAAATCGACAAATTTGTTGGAAACAGCTGATCAACATGTTGTACGTACGGCCGCATATGTACTCTCATAATTTTCAAGATGTACTTGAATTAATTAAATATAAGCTTTGTGTCACTAAAGTACAGTCATTTATTGAAAAATTGAAGTGCCTTGCATAATCTTCCGGAAAATGTTGTGTCGGCACCGCCATTGTCTTGCTTTACATCGCGCTTGAAGATTCATTGTAATGTACCTTCGCAAATTGTGTTTGTATTTTTTAATCTAATTCCAATTGTTAGTGCAGTGTATTACTGCTTCCATAAAGACACATACAAGTCATTGTCCGTACTTCCGTGAATGTGTCTGACTCCCTGTGTCTTTTGCCTCTCTTTGAACAGATGGGGTGTTGCCTTGTGTTCATTTTTCAGGAGGATTTTCTTCAAAATTTCAGTCAAGTCGAACCGTCTGAAGTGAACACTTTTCATCAATTCTATCGTCTCTTCGCCTCAACAATTTACAAATATGGGTATTAAATACTTTTACTCTTCCGTTTCCAGCAATATGGAGGTAAGCAAGTGCTAATTTTCTCTCAAACTGATGTGTTTTCTCGGATATTATCATGCTACTGAAGTTTGTGTGTCATGTTTACAAGCAAGTGCTCGACCCGGAAAGCAATAATGTCACGTTGCTTTGAAGCATGTTGGTATTTGACGTCTGCAGGTAGTGATATGTTTCATTACTGCGTCTTTTTATCATTTAATTACCTGTTTTTCCACTCGAGGTTAAATTCTGCACTGTCTTATCTTCGCGACCTCACGACGACTCAAATTTAATTGTACTATTTGTTATTTCCAATTTCGCAGGTAAAGAAGCACCAACAAAAAATTGAGATGATTTTAGATGGAAAGAAAATTGCATATGAAAAGTTGGATGTTGCAGCTGATGAAGGTCTGAAGACTCAAATGCGGGAGATCGCTGGTGATGCTAAAGCACTCCCTCCACAGCTTGCCAATGGCGATCAGTACTGTGGGGTGAGTATCTCTCTCCTGGACTCGTGAAGCGACAGTAAAGTTTAACCTTTATCAACATGCCAACCGTGTTCTTCGACATAAAGATGATATCAATTTAACAAACTTCAAGAAACTGTTTCACTAGATATAGCTAGTTGCTAGTTTTGCACGCGCGTAAAAATATTTTCGCGATATTGTTTACGTTTACAGTAACTGCGTTCTTGAGTTTGTTAGAAAAATAATTAATAATTGTCTCTGCTGAGTATATAATTTTATGTGGCTATGAGCTGATTTTCTTACGAATGAACTGTCGCACTTGAAATTTGAATAGCGTGCCTTCCAGGGGCGTTTCCGCATTTCGAGTGGGCTTATCGATCTATTGTTTACAGCTAACAAATCGTAAGTTCCCGATGCGCTTGACGTAGCAACACACAGCTTGTTGCATGCCTGATAAACGATGTCCTTTACAAGCACTATTGATCTTAGTGTCTTTTAGGGGGCATTGACCTGGCTTGCCCCATATGATGATAGATGATGATGATAGAAGTTTTATTAAATATATATGAACGATAGTACAGGCTAAATTTTACATTTTAAACATTTCTATAAGCATTATTTACAGAACAAGAAATAACCGTTTCTTGATATCTATTGTATTTTTAAAATGTTGCTAGTGATGTAATCAACGTTCTAAATTGGTAGATTTGATTTCTGATTTTAATGTGTTGAGCTAAATTTATACTTGTCCAACGCATACAAGTGGTGAAAGTTGTTTAACCCTTGTCCTGCTGATAAAACTAATTAAACAGAGACTTGAAGTCGCTTTATCGATTGCTGATTGGTTGATCATTAGGGACTAACTATCTGATTGGTTATATGTTGCTACTTTTGACTTGTTTTGAAAACGTGTATACACGTCAATAGCAGGACACAGGTTAAAGTAGTTGGTCAAATATGGTAAACATAAGAATGTAGACTTGTCCACCGTGCTGTTATATTATACAACACCGATGTCTTCCATCCAAATAGTAATACACAGTATGTCGTGCCAGCTAGGACTTGGCATGGTAGGACTTAGTTTAAACAATTAAATATGTTCTGGTTCTGGTTATTCGACTGAAGAGCCAAAGGAATTGGACAGTCAGTACGCAGTGGCTGCAAATAAGCAATTACGGGTTCCAAACTCAGTAATTAGTTGTTCTGCTCCATATATGAATGACTTTGTGTTTACTTTTGGATGTCCGCCAAAAAATCAGCTATGGCTTATAATTTAAGGAAGACATTTGAAATGTCTACCTACTTCTGATGAAACAAGATTAATCTGTGTTTTAGTGTTGGTTAGAATCCGTTGTGTGTAAGACCCCAAAACAATCACCCCAACTGTACCGTGCGTGAACTCTCTTGCGGTTTCAAGAGCTCATCTACGAAGTGTCACTCACGCAATAAACGACCCAATACGATATGACTGTGAGGTTTATTAACGAGGTGAACTGCAAGATTAACAAAAGATGATTACTGACATGAGAGCTACGAATGGTTAGAGACAAGTTGCGATTTGTTAATCTGACATTGTAAAGAATAAGCAGTAACATGCGACAGTGTACTCACAGCATGTGCGGGTGTCAAACAAGTAATTAATATAACTGATGCTTGAGATGAAGCGCGATTGAGTAAATATTTTGATAGTCTGCTAACCACTGATGTCCATGATTTTGAGACTCTGTTATCCGTTACCGCGTGGTAGCCTCGTTGTTAACGACAACGAGGCTTCGTTGCATGGAAACGGGACACCAACCGATGCCATTCTAGAAGTAGACACATGTGCATGATATATTTGAATGACTGTAGCAGAGGTGGCATACACATGACTGAAGTTCATGTGAACCAAGCAGCTAGCACGAAATGTTTTCACAATGAATGAATGATATAGAAACTAGACAGAAGTAGAACATGGCAACAATGTGATTAACACTTGTCCTGCTATTGGCGTGTATACACGTTTTCGAAACAAGTCAAAAGTAGCAACACATAACCAATCAAATAGTTAAGTCCTTAGCTAGCAACCAATCAGCAATTAATAAAGCGACTTCAAGCCTTCATTTAATAGTTTTACAAGCAGAACATTGGTTAAAAGATAAACTTTATTCAACCTTGTATGACCATAAGTGTTTTCAAAGTATAATGCTGTCATGAGGTAAAATATTGTCTATAGATCCGGCTGAATTATAATATTAAATCGACTGGTATATGGTCAAAAGATTGTTTCCAGTTCTATATAATTTTTGTATTTCTTAATTTCAGGACTACACTGCGTTTGAGAATGCCGTGGAAGAGGAAAATCTTAATACATTCCTAAAGCTGTGATTGGCACGTGCTTGGATTTTGCCGAACAATGTTGCTAATTAAAATTAAAATAAAATGGGTATTAATTGGTACTTATTCTACTGAAATTGTGCCAGTTAATATTGGTCTCTGTGTTGGTCAGAGGCTGATCATGAATTATTTTCTCAAGTGACACGGTTGTGTTGTCATTTGCTCTGATCTTTCTGATATTCCTAGCAGTACTCTTAACTATTTTCATTAAAAGATCTGCTGATCTTTTTGCTAGCTGACGTCTTGTCTTATCGTAATGCTATAGTTAAGAACCTTCTATTTGCATTGTGAAGAAAAATCTACTGCTCAATACTTGTCGTTTTATTGTGGATTGCAGTAGAGTTGTATATATTGCTGCGTTTTATGTGATACGTATGAACGGCTTCGGCATGAGCAAGAGCAACATTGGCAGTCATGAGTGGTGCTACAATAAACCATACGTCAGGTGTTGGTCTGCTTGATTTGGCTGGGGATATGTTGGCGCCATGTCCGTTCGCTGTTTGCAGGGGCCGTATTCATGGACCGGGACTAAAGCGTAGTCCGGGACTGAACACTGAGTCTTGACTAAATTACTAAAATCTGTGTATGGGAGTTGAGATTTAGTCCTGGACTATACTTTAGTCCCGGTCCATGAATAAGGCCCATAGGTGTTTATATTGAATGCAGAATCCATAAGTCATTTAACTTTGTGGAAAATAATTATGGGGGATTTCTTTGATGTTTGTATGAAGTGCTGTAAGGTGATCAGCATATTAAATAGAATTAAATATAGTGATGCAACAGCATTGCTCATTACTATTACGCACAGCCTATAAAATGCTGTTAGGGTTTAGCCTGGGTTTAGCAATCAAAACAAGAAAAGTGCAAAATTATACATTTCGATCAGCTATGATTTGTAATGATTCTCTTCTTATTTAAACTCCATCCCTTTGATAAAGTAATTTGATAATTACTCGATTGGATGGGATCTGATTGCATGCTAATGACAGAATCTGTGACGTCAAAGAAAAATTTAATTAAATCCACTCTTGTGTGCAACCATGCGTGCAACAACAACCTCTACAGCTGCGAACAGTGTCACGTGACACCAGAGTCAACATGGCCGACGAGCACAAGCAAATTTTGATTGAAGCTCAGTGAACTGAAAAGTATGTCAGCCATGCGATGCAAGTAAGATTTTTAAATCAGTTTTAGATATGAGAAAAATCGGAGGTTTTGATAATGGCGTCTATCTCTTAAATGTCTTTCGTCATGACATTGAGTTGGCGCCATGTTCAATTTTTATTTTTCTATTTTCTAGCATGTTGTTCTATCGAAGTTTGTTTTGTGAAGGGGAATGAAGAAAGCGAAGGAAATCATTACACAGATTCATGGGCTATACATATTGATAACGATGGACTTGGTGTCGCAGATGATGTTGCTTTAAAATATGGTTTTACGAATCTTGGCCAGGTTTGTTTCGCTATGCTGGCTATTTCAGAGACAGTATCTCCATTTTGACGCTATTTTACAAGATTATCAACATCACATGTAGGCCTAATACAGTGACGATCAATTATGGGTTATAGATCTAGCACTCAATCTGTCATTGCATTAGTTTCTGTGGTTGTACGTAATGCCTGCATGATAGGTGATGTAGCATGAAGTAGAATATAGAATGATGTAGTGTAGGCTAGTATATAGTTCTGAACAATGATAACGTACCTTGCCCTCGCCGGCAAGAGTACGTCGCATACTACTACTAGTATATAGTTGCATCATGTTCTGCTGGCAACTGGGTACTATAATAGTGCCTATTGATGATGATGATAGATAAATATTGAACATGTACAGAGCTATTTGCGCAATGGATAATAATAATAACAATAGTAATAATAATAATACATAATAATAATGATAATAATAGTA
>OFHS01001206.1:0-30140 GCA_900245855.1 Calvadosia cruxmelitensis
AGACAGACAGACAGACAGACAGACAGACAGACAGCTGACAAACAGACCGACAGCTGACAAACAGGCAAAGAGGCCCACTCGTAAATGATATGGTAGGCGTGATAAGAGAATGACAGAAGATTGAGAGCAACGATTATAAGCTGTAGAAAATCATTTTATTACATAATCATGTCAATGTGTACGCTTCCGGAAACAAAACTAAGCAAGGACTGCTAAATATGTCTCGAAAGTTGAATGATTTTACCCGCATATTTACGGAAGAATGGCAACAAACAGAAAAGGAAGGAAAAGCCTCATGCAAGAAACATAGCCTATAAAATAACGACAGACGAAGACAGACAGACAATCAATCTGTCAACTCTGAGTTGATTGACTTGAATAGAAAAGTAACTGCTGTTTAACCCCGTTAGTTAACGTCATGACTCGCTTAATATCACTCCAGTCTGAGAACTAAACTCCGTCCTAATCAATTATTTTAACCCACTTATTATCACGACCCGCTTATTATCATGTTTGTCTGGTTAACCATAGTGATATTAACGAGGTTCCACTTTACTACAAAGAGAGGTAATTCTGCAATTAACTTGTAATGATTGGGTACATAACTTGGTATCGTTACGACAAAGGCAGACAAGAAGCAGAGCCGAAACAGTGATGAAACGTTATGCAACTTGCTGTATACTTGGAATAATAATAATGAATAATAAGAAGGTTAACTGCAGGGATTGACTTTACATAGTGGTTATGATTGACAAGCGGAAGTAACTACAATAGAGAGGGAAATGGGAACTAATTTGTATTACATGAAATTGAGGCTAATAATAAGGCGAGGCTATAGGAATAAATCAATGTTAATATCGTAACTATGGTGACTGCTACAAACTAAAACTACGAATTTGCAAGTAAACGCAAAACGTCTTATGACGTCAACGGCCGTTACCCTGGCAACGCCAAGTCATGGGTACGAAAGATCTCAGGCAGTGTGTTTGTTTGGACGGTTAATCAATCACGTTGATCTAATCCTACTCGTGATTTCATTAAGTACCAATCAAGATCGCATGTTTCGTTTATAACATCAGATAACACTCATCATAACAAATACAATTAGCTCATCAATAGTTCATTAAACACGTGGTCTGTTCTATAATGATATCAATAGACTCCGTAAACATGAAATTAGATTGTGAAAACTTGATTGTTCCTCGCAAGCGAAAACGTATTGACAACCGGTGATGAGACAAACGTGTGCTAAATCTGAACTCGGTGAGTCCCAGGCTGCTTTTGTAAGCGACTCTGGTGCCGCTGCTGGAGTTTTCCCAACAAAATCCGCTTCATTCCGATAAAAGAACATGGAATCATGGTTAATTACCAAATAACAATATTCCCATAATGGTTGATCGTTTGATAATTCCATTCCGTTGATTTTTAAATAATTCACATATCCTGCATAATGAATAAATCCATCGGCATGCGCAATGGGATTGTCGCCCCAGTCCTCGACGACAATTTCCGGTATCAGCGGCGTCTTTTGTGTGATTCGTGACTGTGCTTTGTGCATCACTTGCAAGTCACTAATGTCAGTGTCAATATCGATGTCACTTTCACTCATTGATGACGGCGTCATGCTTGTCAAGGGTGTGTGTTGACACAAGACAGCGTCTTCATGATCGAGATTCATCGCTCTGAAATTCCGTTCTAAAATTTCGGCCATTTCTGGTTGGTCTTTTAGCCTGTTTTCATCGCATATGAAGTTGCACGAAGTCAGATCTGTGCCGTCGAGTCCACTCCCTGATGAACCTGAGACAGGGGCTAGATGGACCGGCTCTGAAACCGCAGTCTCCGTTAATGACTTCCACGAGAGTGTTGTGACATCAAATTCTTTACAATCGCTTTCGTCTGGCTTCTCGCTCGAGGACGGTCTTGCTTCAGACTCCTTTGTTAGCCGCGAGTTGATTTCGCTACTTGATGGATTGAAATGTGAAGCCTCAGGAGCCGATTTCCGTTTACAATTCGTTATCTTTTCGATGTCTTTCAGCTCATCGCCGGTAGCCTCTATTCGCTCCCTGAAAAGGAGACCGATAGTAACTTATGCCAAGTTAAATATCGATCTCACCAATTTGTCCGCCGTTCATATTCATTTTGCACTCTATGTGTCGTATGTGTGAGGTTTTCTTCCTATCAGTGGCATAACTAAGGTATGATTTGGATTGTATTCATAAATCATACATTATGTAAGTCAAGTACATCAGTCGCGTCGTGCGGAAAGGAGTCAGCGTTCAGATATTCTCTCTGCTCATATAGACAATCAGATTTGCGTCAGGAGGCATGAGTGGCCATCGATTGAGGTTAGGAGTCGGTATCCGCTGTTGTAGAAAATAAAATCTTCCGGCGTGGGGGATACCCCTATACCAATTCCCAACAGCAAATACAATGCATCGAGACCACAGATTTCTCGATGGAGAACACAGCCCGATACAGATTCATGTGGAAGTTCAGAAGACACAACTACAATTTACGAGTCGCATGTTCCCGTCAAGAATATTCAGAGAAAAATGCTACCGTAGTACGCAAAAATAAACACGTCATATCATCTAATATCATGACAGTTTCCCCTTGAAATCAATCGGAATGGCGATTTGGAGGTGTATATAGTTCGGATAACAATTCAATGTAAAATGAAGAGCTGATCTATATCAAGTTAGAGTATGATACGTATCAGATAATTCAAATCATGAGGTATTGTTGTGTGCGTAATATATACGATTAAATCCGGAAATTTCAAATCCGTGAGTATGTAATTTTCAGATCGTCGAATGTTAGTCCACAAAAACTAAGAAACCAATTTTACTTCCAGTATTGCAGAGAATGAAACATAGTCTGCTTGATGTTATTAAATCCGGTAACATTATGAGCTAAGAAGCTAAGTAACCGGAAGATTCGAGTGTAGTTTGTTGTCTACCCAAAAAGGACAAGTTACGACGTCTCCCACGGACGCTCGTAAGACGTTTGCTCGTCGTGGGCATGTCGCAAGGACGTCTTATGGTCATTGTCTAGAGGGAAAACCACTTGTACAAACATCACACGAGATTTGTTGCAACATTTAACCTGATGTTTTAGTTTAAAATCAATGAATTTCTTCAAGTATGTTAAATGTATCATAATTTGACTGTTCTGCTAAGTTTTCTTGCTCCTCTTGAGATTTGTAGAGTTGCAAAAGTGTACACAATAATTTTTGAGATCTTTAGTCCTCGATCTCGTTTTTCCATGAATTATCAATAGTACTGTAACAAGATGTAGTGGTCCGTGTCTTGTTACAACATAGGGAATAAATGATGAGGCGTGCCCTGGGAATAATGTGTATAATAAGCACTCTGGCTTACTCACAATCTGATGAAATACAGACGGGCAACGATATTTATATGTGACAAACGGAAATTGGAACAATAGAGATTAATATACAAGAGGCTAACTGACATGAGAAAGAGGTTACGAATAATTAAGATCTCTGCGGTACGATCTGTCTTTGACCTTAACTGAGCATGATCTCCTACCAGTCGTAGCATGAAGTTGATATCCATTGGCTGGTGCGTATAGAACGTTCGACATTGAGCGAAGTGATTTATAACAGAATAAATATCGCAAATGGAATCCGACTATTCAATAGTGGGACAGGTTTTAAAAAATGTTAATAGTAAGCTTAGTACCAATTATTGTACATTTTCTAGAGTACAGTCAAACCTGTATTAGCAGCCACTCTGTAGAGCAGCCACCTGTGTATAAAGGCCATTTTTCATAACCCAAAATTACACTTTCTATAGAAATCAACCTGGACTGAAAGGCCACCTGTCTATAAAGGTCATTTCCTCAGGTCCCAGAGGTGACCGTTATAGACAGGTTTCACTGTTAGTAATTTTCAATTGAATAGACATTAATGATACTGTATTGGATATTTTTACCCTGAAAATGAGATGAAACGACTTTTTTAAAGTAGAGGGTGATTATTAAATGGATAATATGCGGATTCAACTATGATCAGTTCGAAGGATCATTCATCGTTTAAACTTTCTACCTCTTCTCACTTTTATCACTTTCTTCCCGATTTGAATCAGATGTCGTCGATGTGCGGGAATGACCAGAAGACCTGGAATTTGATGATGAGTTCCCTTGAGTCTGTAGCGTTATCAACATTCCTTCCAGAGCGCTGAGATCGTTTTCAAGGCGGTCATGCTCTTGCAGTAGTTTGTCAACATCGGATGAAGAGATTGGTAATGGTTGAAGGTCTGATAGAACAGGAAGCTGCAGGCAAGGAAAACGATAAAGTAGTCCTGTTTACATAATATCATTTACCCTATATAATTATCGTCATTAATATTTATAAATTAAAATCAAAACGTAACGCTTACGTAACACATAATTCATTACAAGACACCACAAATAGTCCTACAAATAAATCAACAACCAAACGAGTGGTAATTAATAGTACAATAAAATCAAATCATAATGTTATCCTCAAATTCCGATTGATCCAACGAATGAGGCTATTTCAGTGTCTGCCAAATTCACAGGGTGAGATGATGTGTGAAGGGATCTTGATCCTTCTTAGGCATAGGACTGCTGAGCAAATCTTAAGTTTCAAAAGTATGTATTCTCATGTATAGATTTTACGCTACTAGGTTCAGGTCAATGTTATTTAATTAAACATTTTGTTAAACCAAACTTTTAAAATACCATTAGTGTCCCAAACAGTGTATGTATGTACAATATTGATTGATGATTGATTTGATATATTTTCCGTAAATTGAACACGAAAGGCAAATACAGGATATAAATATCACTTACATACAGCCTATAAAAGTTTACAGTAGATTTTACTAAATTTATTTTGTCTAAACGATGTTTGAAACAAGACAACGTTGGCGCAGCGACAACATCATCAGGTAGATCGTTCCACCATGGGACCACACGATAGCAAAACAAGTACGACAATTAATATGTACGATTATTTGTTAAAAATCATGACAGGCAAATCAAGGGAAGAATAACTTCCACTTACATAAAGCTAAAATACAAATAAAATTAAAGAAGACAAGATTATACACAAGTTACTAGTATACAAGACATTGGGACGTAAGGTCTATCACTTCTAAACTGTGTTTGAATTGTTGACTCGCTGTATATGTACCAGCACAAGGAATTTGAACTAAGTTCTGTACTTGAATATCACTGTAATTTTCAATTTAAAGTTTTACAAGTAAATTTATAAATTTGTACAGCAAAATATTGTTCCTATTTTAAGAATAAAAGTTTTAATTTCAAGGAATATACTCTTAAATTTAATGCAAACATACGCATTTTAAGTTTCTATATCAAATTAAAGAAAATTGATACTTGAAACAAAAAAGGAATTCTTGTCTAGAACATAATCATTTTTGGGGTCCAGCTTGAAGCTGGCATTTGATTATCTGGAATACAGCACTGTCTGCGCTACTTAATGGATAATACCTGCCGTGTTATACTGTTATTATATTTAACTGTTTAAATTTGATTAGTAGATTCAAAGTTTTTAAGCAGATTGAACCACTCGCGGAGAAAATACTCACACTCGCGGAAAGTTAATCTGCTCTTTAACAAATTTAGGCTTTAATTAGCTTATCGGATATCAGAATACAGTACAGTGAGTCCTGTCTATAACGGTCACCTCTGAGACCCGCGAAAAATGACCTTTATAGACAGGTGGCCTTTCTGTCCAGGTTGAGTTCTATAGAAAATGTCATTTTGAGGTTATAAAGAGTGGCCTTTCTACCCAGGTGGCTGCTTTATAGAGGTGGCCGCTAATACAGGTTTGACTGTAGATGATGATGATGACGATGATGGAAAGTCACAGAAAAATACTGGATTTATGTTTTTGCATAGCACTGTTCATTGACAGTTGCAGCTCAAACTTCCTCCAGATTTAGAAATAAATACAACGAACACTAGCCACACACAAAATGCAAGTACGACTTGAACCTGCCAGTAATTAACTTCAATCTGTTCATGTAAAATTAATGCACATTTTGTATGCCTTTTACATGTGTATTCTGTTGGAAAATTTCCCAATAAAGGAATATGACTACAGTCAAACCTGTATTAGCGGCCACCTTTATAGAGCAGCCACCTGTGTATAAAAGCCGCTCTTCATAACCCAGAATGGCAGAATGACACTTTCTATAGAAATCAATCTGAACAGAAAGGCCACCTGTCTATAAAGGTCATTTTCCTCAGGTCCAAAAGGTGACCGTTATAGACAGGTTTCACTGTACAGTTAAACCTGTATTAGCGGCCACCTCTATAGAGCAGCCACCTTTGTATAAAGGCCACTCTTCATAACTCAGAATGACACTTTCTATAGAAATCAATCTGGACAGAAAGGTCACCTGTCTAATAAGGTCATTTTCCTCAGGTCCAAAAGGTGACCGTTATAGACAGGTTTCACTGTATGTTGATGATGATAAACGATAAAGATCACGACGATGACGAAAATAAATTAATGGTGATGGCAGTGATAATTGTAATAAATAAAATTGGTCTATACCTTTGAGTCGATTAAACTGGTGATCACATCTGCCTGCTTGCTATGATCAGCAGATTTCATCTTAGATTTGAGTTCTACCAACGTGTGATTCACATCGTTCTCTAATCCCAGCCACATTGCATTTACAGCGTTGACTTGTTTCTCGATGTTTGATGGCTCAGCATTTGGTGCAAACATCATTCGGATCTCTGTCGCCATGACGTTTACCAGTTTGATATCTCTAGATCTATACCGTATTGTTGCTTTCATAGTTTCAAGGTTCTTTAGGCTCTGTAGATAGGAGCTACCTTCTCTCTTATTATCCAGAATTGATTGTAGTTTGTTCATCTGGAAAACAATAAAGAATCGATCAATGATCATTAATGAATTATTATGCAATATCATCACAGAACTCTTTGTAAGCAATAAGACCAGCGACCACCTGTCTTAAGAGATTGCTATGGTTAATCTTAAGCCTATAGTCAAACCTGTATTAGCGGCCACATCTATAAACCTGTGTATAAAAGCCACTCTTCATAACCACAAAGTGACATTTTTATAGAAATTAACCTGGACAGAAAGGCCACCTGTCTATAAAGGTCATGTTCCTCAGGTCCCAAAGGTGACCACTATAGACACTAGACAGGTTTCACTGTATATCAAAGTAACATTCTCAATTGGCCAAGTGCAATCTTGATGAATTTTGGGATTAAAGGAACATGTTTTTGAACTGAAAATGACAACTTTGACAGCTGCTAACAATCCTGGAAATCGATAAAACAGATGATTGAACACGTTTGAAACAAAGCAATTTTCTGGTATTATCACGTGAGGCAGAGGTCAAATAGCTTGAATCCCAACATGCACTGAGACTTTGTTTGGTCCATTAACCTTGTGAATACATTGAAACCTGTCTATAATGGTCACATTTTGGACGTGAGGAAACTGAATGTCATAGACAGGTGGCTTTTCTGTTCAGGTTGATTTCTGTAGAAAGTGTAATTTTTTGGGATTATAAAAAGTGGCCTTTATACACAGGTGGCTGCTCTATAGAGGTGGCCGCTAATACAGGTTTGACTGTATTAAAATCTATATTACCTTACATGAACTCTAGTGAGCTCATTTTAGAATCCAGAAACACACACCGTTTTTATCATGAATTCTTCGACAGACTGCGTCATCCCGTTAAACTCCAGGAGAAGGCTGTATTTCATAACCTCATCTTGTTCTGCTCGAAGGAGATGCTTCAGTTTGTCAAAATCCATCAGAACGATGTTCAAAATATTTTGCGGTGAGTCTTCTTGATCATCAGCAAAGTTCTTGCTGAAATTTCTCACATCTTCTGTCAATATTTCAAATTGTTTTGAGGGTCTCGAGAGTTCTTCTGTTAACATGTCTTGATAATTCTTTCTGATTTCTATGCTGTTTGTTTGACTTGCTTTTGACAAATGTTCCATTCTTTCGGCTATCCACTGTTGTTCCTAGAAGTAAGAAGACAAATCACTACTATCCTTCTAACACTGTGAGAAAAAAGGTACTGAAAATGTACTGAAATTTTAGTTATTTTTATTCAATTTTCATCATGTACTGAAAATGTACTGAAAATTCAGTACTTTTATCTTCTTCAGATAACATAATCACACCTCAGACGGGAAATCGCTATTTTCAGTACTTTTTCAGCACTTATTTTAAAATGTGCTGACTTTTTTTCAGCGCATTTTCAGCACTTTTTCAGTAGGTACGCTCTTTTCAGTACTTTTTCAACACTTTTTCAGTACTTTTTTCTCATAGTGTAATTATTACCATAATATGTCTTTCTGCTAGCCACTATATCATGGCGCTAATAAGCAGTACTTTATGAACACTGTGAACTGGAACTATGTGAAGTTCTTAGTGAAATACATGAAAAATCATGTGAAAAGTGCCCTTTTCACATAGTTTCTGTTTCATTTATAAATTCACATGCTTTTTCACATGATGCTTATTGTTTCACATGGTTTTCTGAGTGTGGTTCCCATTCTACATGGCTTTTTCACACATTTTTGGAATGATAATGGAAGTGGGGATGTTCTTTGATACGAGAAAGCTTGTAGGAAAATTGTTGTATTACAAATTGACTGCAAACGTTCAGGGAAAAATAATTTAAAATAGAGCCCTTCATTGTGCTAACTTTCCGAGTCATGTCTGGAATGGGCACCTCCACTTCGCTGTGCTGACCTTTGCAGACTGTTTATGTTTTGCCCCATTTTATCACAAGTATAATTATATGGATAAAATATAATTATGTAGATAATGTGTTATCAGAATGAGCGATGCAACAGAGCTACTCTGGTTTTTTTTAACAAGACATTTACAGACACCAGTCTATGATGCTAACATGCAAACACAACTAAAGCATTCAACTTAAAAGCAAATTTCATATGTACCACCTTAAGTATAATTTTTTATTGGCACAGAGAAATTGCTACATTGTAGTCAGCTTGGTTGAACACAGAATCCACTGTGTCCATTACAAAATGGAACCGTGTGAAATCGATGTGAAGATCAGTAAAAACAGACGTGTGAAAAACATGTGAAAGGGGCATTTTCACATATTATTATATATTTGTTCAAATTCACAGTTTTCACACCGTTTTGCACATGTGGTTGCTATTTCACATGGTTTGAAGCTATTTTCACATGCTTTTCTCATGTTTTTGGATTCATGATGGACACCTACCTCATTGAGTCTGTTTACTAAGCCATCACGCTCTACTTGAATGGTGACCTTGTTATTCATAGACTCATAAGAAGCTTTCATTTGTGACAAGGAATCCGTTGCAAATTCGATCATTTCAAGCATTTTTTCTTGAAGCGGATGATGACCCTTGATCATATGCTCACAAACAAATTCCAAATTTTGAAGACGTTTCGTGTTGGTCTTCAAATTTGTTTTGATACCAAGTACTTTCAAGAGTGGAGTGGTTTCTCCAGACATTTCTAGTGATTCCAACAGCTGACGAAGAATTGGCTACAGAACAAGAAATTGAAAATAGTGACATATATAAACAATCAGTTGGGAGAAACAGATATGTCAAATATTGTTGGAAGAGCAGACAATAATTTATAAAGACCAACAAAAACGATACAGACCACTTAGACGAAGACAAGGTTTTATAACATCGGCAGTGAACATGATCTCAAGCTATCTCTCAAAAGGGAGGCAATGATTAAAAGTTAGCGGAGAGGTATTGTACAGTCAAACCTGTATTACCGGCCACCTCTATAGAGCAGCCACCTGGGTATAAAGGCCACTCTTTAGAACCCCAAAATGACACTTTCTATAGAAATCAACCTAGACAGGAAGTCCACCTGTCTATAAAGGTCATTCTTCGCGGGTCCCAGAGGTGACCGTTATAGACAGGTTTCCTGTATTGCCTAATACACCCTCTGGTGTTCCACATGGCAGAATTATGGCACTGATCCTATACCATATGTCTGCGACATTGCTCTGCAGGCAATATACCGATGACACAATGATATACAACAACAGAAGCAATGCCAAAACAATGGCAGCAAGAATGCAGAGGGATGTACTCTCGATATACCAATGGTTCAAGCAAACGAACTTGATTAAAACAACCATAAACCACAATACATGACACTTGGTCCCTTTACACGATCTTCCAGTGCATATCAATAGCATTGAAGCAAAACAAAGCATGAAAATACTTGACGACAAACTTATTTACAGTGCAAAGAAATGTCAACAACATCTCCTTTATAGTGCTGTCGAGAGTTAAAATTTCCTATATCCTATAAAAACTGATTGTGAAAACTGACTGTTCAAAGACTGTTGAACTTCCTCACTAAAACTATGAAAGCATTTAAAATATAGATTTCAGAAATGATTGAATTGAGCTGTTGAAATGATGATTGGTTTGAAGACAAGCCATTCAGTTGACAAATGTTGATCACTGATGGGAGTGACTCAATGAATTACGAGACAAATAACTCTACAAACAGCCACCTCCCTCTGCTGGGATATCTGCATACAGTGAAACCTCAAAACTATCTATAACGGTCACCTTTGGGACCTGAGAAAAATGACCTTTATAGACAGGTGGACTTTCTGTCCAGGTTGATTTCCATAGAATATGTCATTTTGGGGGTTTTGAAGAGTGGCATTTACACACAGGTGGCTGCTCTATAGAGGTGGCTGCTAGTACAGGGTTGACTGTATAATGTATATATACCACTGGGATACATTGCAGAGTTATTCTTGGATGTAACAACCCCCCACCCCCCATAGCAAATAGCAGTGGTGAATTCAAAGTCCAAGCTTCCATACAGTTAACTGTCATTATAGCATCTGTCGAATAGCACCAGAGCTGTTCAACTCACTTTTAAAAGAACACCCAAACACTGCAGTAGAACCAGCATAACATTATTCAAGTGCCACATGAATAGCATTAACCTGCTGGAATTACTCCTGTAAATAGATAAATAGACCTAGTCCTTCTGATTCATATACAAAATTAGTTTATCTCTTGACCCTGTAAAATGTGTTTTTCATTGGCAACTGGTTTGCCGCACACTCGCACAGTGTATTGATCAATGGAATGCGTGAATTTTAAATAAATTGATTAAATATGATAATGAAGTTCTGAATATTTAATGTAAAAATTAAATGCCAACCATTCAACTTATACACACAAATCCACATAGTAGATTTTCAGTGGTGAAGCAGATTCAAGCTAACCTTTTTGGATGACAGTGAACTCATTAAGATGGAAAATTGCTGCTCAAAAGCTCTAAAGTCCATCTCTTGGCAAGCTTGGAGCCGATAAGAGCACCAGGTGTTATGCAAAGTCTCACGTTGATCAAGCAATGATTCTAACAGGAATGCAAGCTGGAATGTCAAACAATTTCATGCTAAATCATTTATTTGTTATGTCACATATGAACATAAAGCAAGAATAATAAAATGTATGTGAAAGTGCTCTCTAAACAGGAACCATTGATGGAACATGAGCACAGCTAGAGAGGAACACTTGAAGCTTACTATAGCCACCAACACAACAAAGCACATTTGGAGTGCAACACGTAAACGATCAATAAACAAGTCACAACGACACAGTGAGACCTGTCTATAACGGTCACCTTCTGGATCTGAGGAAAATGACCTTTATAGGCAGGTGGCCTTTCTGTCCAGGTTGATTTATATAAAAGTATCATTTTGAGTTTATAAAGAATGGCCTTCATACACAGGTGGCTTCTCTATAGAGGTGGCCACTAATACAGGTTTGACTGTAATTCATTACACCTATCCTCAAAAAATGCCAATTGTAATAGTATATTTTTACATTTGACATTCAAAGGAGTGCGATTATGACGAATGAAGTTCAGCCAGTGGGGATAACAAAGTGATATACTGACATTATCCAATGGGATATCAATCGAGGTCAACTGTCATAGTCATAATTGACTGAATGAACTTAAATGTAACTAATACTCCATCAGAAATGCAAAATATTATCGGAAAATGCAAGATAGAAACACTTGATAAAAATCGTGCCCAATGCGATTTCATTGAAAAAAGATATATAATTATACTGACGTCCTAATTGTCCTTCCTAGTCATATGACCCACTTTTATTAAATTGACTCTTTGGCTTATTGTCATCTTGAAAATGAATCAAGCTGTTGCCCTTCCTCCGTGAAATCCAATGCACAAGAAAATGTAGGGATACAGTCAAACCTGTAATCTCTATATATAGATAGATCGAGTTTTATTTCTGATTGAGTTTTATTACTGTTATATAAACAAATTAAGACATGGTGAATAAGACTATTACAAGTAGAAAAATGTACAATATGTAAGCACATTATCAATTTAGCTTTCTTTTTTCTTGATGTAAAGCAGCCACCTGTGCATGAACGCCACTTTCATAGCCCCACAAAGGTACTTTCTATAGAAATAAACCTGCACAGAGAGGTCACCTGTTTATAAAGGTCATTTTCCTCAGGTCCCATAAGTGACTGTTATAGACAGGTTTCATTGTACTAATGAGTCTACAACATCGGATCATGTAACATAAATAAACAAACAGTTTAGGCAATTTATTTTACAAGTTAACAAAATGAAACAATTGCAACTCACTTCTGGAAAAGTTCCTTCCTTATTCGCAAGCAGTTTTTCTCCATCTTTGACAGCGAGTTGGACTCGGTTATCCTTGCTAGCGATGTCTAAGGAGAAGAATCTCAGATTGCCTTGAATGTCCGAAGTAGCTTCTGATGTCATGGTTTCTTTGGATTGGATCAAGGAAGTACGTGTTGCCGAGCACCAAGAAGATAAATCCGTAAGCTAATAAAGTAATAGCAACAACATTTACGTATTATTAATTCTTTTGATTGTTTGTTTCATTACGTCAGTGATTGGCTGCGGAATGTTTACGAGATTCAAAGTTTTGCAAAAATGCAATCAGATTGCTCAAAATAATGGGAGAAATTTCCGATTGTGACCCAAGTATGCGTCAAATGCTGAAGAGTAATTTGTAATCTATGTCCTTATTAATTGTAACAGTTACCTCAAAAATTCACTGTTTCCCTTGAGATTATTTTCCTAAATAAGTAATTAACCACACTTAAAAATTACTCAAAAAGTAACAATTACCAGTAACGCATTACTTAACTAACGATTACTTATAGCTTTGTTTGTCACACAACTGGTACATTTTCCCACCTATTTTTTCCTGGGGGATACCTCACACATAGTGTAAAATGCAAGTATTTTGAGATTGCGATAGAAACTAAGGTACTTATGGGGAATTACTCACAGGACATTGTCAAGACGATACAGAAATATCACTCTCAAATGGGCATCGGAGTTATTGATGAAATGCAGATAAAGTCAATACCATTAATTGATAACCGTGAGTAAAATACTCACACCATCTCTTCACTTTTCACAGCCACAACAAAATGGAGTTCAATTTGCAACACTGATGTTAACTGAACAAAACCTCTGCAATTTCACTTCGATTGCAGGCAGTATGTTATCAGGAATGCTCACACAACAAAATGAAGCCAACAGAAAAACAAAAACAAAAAAATCAAAACCTCCGGCCCACAGAATAGACTCTCGGGTTACCATAGTAACTATGAGTATAAAATGAAGAATAAAAATATTCTATTTTGCATTTAGTAAACGCAAAATGGGCATTAATACCTCTTGCTTCAAATAATACATGATCTGATCTTCATCACATTTGATCGCATTCTTCTCCAGTTTCAAAAGCAGTGAAGTCCACATTGCTTCTAATGAATTCCGATGTTGGATAACATGGCTCTGTTTGTCTCCTAAATCAACAAACAGTTTTGAAACATACTTTTTGAGTACTGTAACATCATCGTTCAGGGGACAGAAGGGAGAGAGACATCGAGAATACGGCAAGCAACTGCCTTGTAAACTTGTGCGATTGTTTGATAACAAATTAGATTGATTTTGAGCTACCTTGAGAGCTGGTTATGTGTAGCTGTGTGATTGTGTCACAATGCATTCTAACAATGTGTAGCCTACCTTTGATTCCTGCTTCTAACAAGTGAGCCAGATGGATTAGCTTTCTTGTTTCTTTTCCTAATGTCATTAAGGATGATCCAGATACTGCATGCTGGTCTTGTTCGGTTAAGTCATCTTTGCACATCGTCAGAACATTACTTTTATCCAGCAGCTGTTGTTTTAATTCATTGACATCCATGTTGAATTGATGGAATTGTTTTGCATTCTTTGTGCTCATCAGGTAACTTGTGATGGTATCCTTGAAGCGATTTACAGCTTCCCTGGAAATGGAATCCAACATCTTAGACGACAATCAGGCAGAAATGGAAGTAGTAAATGTAGTTAGCTAGTCTAGAGAGTAAGGTTTTGACAAACTTTTAGTTACAAATAATAATTTTTCCTGGTTTTGGATAAGTAAAATAGTTTCCTGTGACTGACTTTGAGAATCAGCTTTTAGTTATTCCAGTTAAGCATATTCCTTTTGACTTTGCCAATTTTGATTGGCTTTAATGTAAAACTAGCTTTGAATAGCAAACTTCTTAGCTAGTTTTAAACTGCAACAGCCAATAGTTTCTGCAAAGTAGCTCTTTCTAGCTTCAGCAGTATAGTGAATCCTGTCTATAATGGTCAACTTTGGGACCTAAGGAAAACAACCGTTATATACTGGTGGCCTTTCTGTCTGGGGAATTCTATAGAAAGCATCATTTTGGGATATGAAGAGTGGCCTTTATACTCAGGTGGCTGCTTTTATGGATAACCGCTAATACAGGTTTGACTATAATGAACTAGTTTCCATAACTCTGGAGGTAGCTGCAGCAAATAAAATTTACTACCTCCATCTTTGCGATCATGTCTTACACTAGCGCAATAAGCAATACAATTATGGCTTACAGTGAATCTACAAGTTTACAAGTTGATGTTGTGCTCACCTTAGCTCTTCTTGCTGGCTCGATATTGATGTTTCCATGGCGATGGTTGGATTATTCGTGATAATATCTTCACTGTCCTTCAACAATGCATTTCCAGTGTCCAAGAGTTGTCTCACAATTTCCTGGCCATTCTGAACCCGTTCGTCAGCAAGCTACAACAATAAGTAAGATCTTACTTAAATCTTATAATCCTTTGTTGACACATTTTCTAAAAGTGTTTCATCTCATAGTTGAAATACCACTACTAGCAAATTCGATACTTCAGATTTAGGAAGTACTCAATGAAAGAACATGCTAATATCGTACACAACTCCTTCATCACAATATTAGAAAACCAAGTCATCGAACTCCACAAGCCAGGTTACAGAAAAAAAATTATAATAGGTAGAAAGGAAACGTATGTAGGAAAAAAGGGTGGAGTTGCTAACAGAGTTCATGCAGGGAAACTTCTCTTCATTCAACTAAAACACTATGCTGCTATTTGCACGAACATAAGAGAATTTCTTTTGATACAGTAATATCACACCTATATATACTTGCTGTCTTCCAGAAATCAGTATTTGTTTTTTCTCTGTTTTAGCAATGTAAAATTGAAATACTTCCTTTACAGTGATATGCTTTTTGAAACAGATGTAAATTGTAATGTTTCAGCTCCTATGGAGGTACTTATAAGAGGTGAACTCTTAACCCTTGTCCTGCTATTGACGTGTATACACTTTTTCGAACAAGTCCAAAGTAGCAACATATAACCAATCAGATAGTTAGTCCCTAATGATCAACCAATCAGCAATCGATAAAGCGACTTCAAGTCTCTGTTTAATTGGTTTTATCAGCAGGACAAGGGCACAGCTGGAGATTGGAATTGTATATAATTTCAAGATAGCAAAGGTTTCGAGTGATAACATGAATATATACATCCTAGCTTTGTTGTCATGATTACCTGACAGTCTTCCATTGAATTTTCAACATCGATCTCGCATAATCTTGACACTTCACTATCAAAGCATGCCAGCAACGTAGATTTATCAGACTGAAAATTGTAGCATCTGATAAGGAAAGCCGTTTTGCTGTCGTGAGCATCGATCTCAGACCGCATTGACTCTAGAATATCACAGCATTTAACCTTCAAGTAAAAAACACATGCATATTGACAACTCATGGGAAACATTGTGAATTTAAATACCAGCATTCACACGTCTGACAATATTGTATATATTTCAATGTGCAAATATCTTCACAAATAATTTCACAGATCCGCACAAAAATAAGACTAATTTATAATTAACAGTAAAAATAGTAGAAATGTTAGGTAAGTAGTAGAAAAAAGAAAATTTGTATTGTGGCTGTCTCATCAAGCATTTACGTCACAACTCAGACCGCTAATCAGCGCTCTCCGTCAGTCGCTATAAATGTCTTGTATTTTGTAATGTTAACACTCTCTTGCAATCTGTACTCTCGAGCCTTCGGACGGGCTGGCTACCCTCCATCGTATCTGCCACAATTGTATATACTCAACTATATCCACTTGCCTCTGTCCTCAATCAACGTCTCAATCTACATACTCTACAG
Source organism: Calvadosia cruxmelitensis (assembly GCA_900245855.1). Lineage (NCBI taxonomy): Eukaryota > Metazoa > Cnidaria > Staurozoa > Stauromedusae > Kishinouyeidae > Calvadosia > Calvadosia cruxmelitensis. The sequence continues at coordinate 16,592 of OFHS01001206.1, forward strand.
TATATTTGTTCATCTAAACTACAAGTTAAAACTGCGGAGTGTAATATGGGCCTTTAAATTGTGCATTAAAAATTGTTCTCTCAAGTCCTGATGGTCAGATGTGCAGCCACTCGGAACAGAAACATCTGGCACCTTTGGTGAAAATTGCAGAGCTTTCATCGGCAAACTGGGCAAACGCCTTATTTCGACCACGGGTGAGCCAAGGGCACGATGCTTCCTCGCTCAGAGGTTAAGTATCTGCATTCAAAGGGGAAACGCCGCTAGCGTCCTGGGAACGATTTCCCCAGGTGAAAATCTGTCGGAGATTTTTAACATGTAGTAATGGAAATGTATTTAATTTGTATCGATAGTAAGTAGATACTGTATAGTTTTAGCACTCTAATTAGTTTTAATTTCAATGTGTATATAGGCTCGTTTATCAGATTGTAATTTTGAATATTTGTTTGGAAGAGAATAAATTGATCGAATGGTCAGAGGCAGCACCACTTTTCAGGGAAAGCTATTGGTTTTTAATTCTAACACTGTTGATTTAAGGATTTTGCAGATAGGTGGAGAGGCAAAGGACCTAGAAATTGTTTGTGATACGGAGAACACATCCTTAAAATCAAGCATTGCTTTTATTTACATCTAAAATTAGGTTTTATTTCGTATGAGCATGTGTCTAGTCTGTAAGATGTGACTTCAACCTCACATTATATAATTTTCATCAGATTTGAAATACTCGAAAACGTGAAATTGAAATCAGTTGGTGTAAATGCCACCAAGGGCGGCACCAAGGGGTGGACTGGGGGGACACATCCCCCAGTTTCTTTAGGTAGAGTTTTCAATTCCTCCCAATCCGTCAAGAAACTTGTCTTAGGGAAAGGTGGATTTGAGGCATCGTAATTATAATAACCACTGGATATCAAAAGCTACCTCTACAGTACAGATTATATCTGTTTGTGATACGTATGCAAATAGCTATGACACGTTATTGTACCACATCGATCAGATCTATCGACAGACCAGAAATGATATTCGGTTAATGTGTACTTTTGCTTAAACATTCCATTCACTCTCTTGCAGAGAGCATTACCATATATGCTACATGCGTGCATTAACTTATCTGTAATCTGTTTACTACTAGGCAAGTTGGTGCCAATAATGTTTGAAAGTGTCATCCAGATGAAAGCAATTATTTGCAAACTTGTGATGCATAATGTCTTTAGCTTTCTGGGCTTTGCCCCTCAATCCAGCCAAGGCACTGCCCTGAATGCACCTAACAGGGCAACTCTGGTCCCCAGCTGTAGTTCCAATGAACTCTGGTCATTGCTTAAAGGAACTTCTCCCAAACTTGGTTTTGTCCCCAAAACATTTTAGGCTGGCGGCACTGAATGCCACTCCATCCCCCATCATTACAATCCACCCGTGGTGCCATCCCTCCTAATAGAAAACTCTCATGCCATTCAATTTTTTGAATGAAAACATACAGAAGGACTTTGCACACATGCTACGTCATGCCATTTTATGGACGTTAGTTGATTGGAAAAGTATCCAAAGTCTTTCTTATCTTATTAAAGGTTACACAACTCAAAATAAACAAATATATTTTACGAGCTTTACCATCTTCTTCTCTATTTTAGTTTCATTTTTCTGGTTTCCATTTTGCAATGCTTTGTCCCAAACAGATTGTATCTTCTCGATTTCTTCTATGTAGTGTTCAACTTCCTTTGAGCATCGATTGATCTTTGATAAATTTATTCTGCAAGAATCCACATCCTTCCCATATGTGATGCTATGAAGCATTCCTTGGAGCTCCTCAAGCGAATGATAAACATCTTCCACAGAATTAGCAATCTGAAAATGTAATTATATAAAAATCATTTGTTACATTGTGCTTATTGCTATACGTTTAAAAATAATTGCAGTATAATGCAACCTCGTTATCATTATCACCATCTTTCCAGTCAATAATAGGCTATTGCATTTGTTGTTGTGCCTCATTTTCATGTGAGACTCTCTCACATGTACTATATATTCTATAGCGTCTTTATGAATTGACAGTTGTTGGTTGACCGCTGAGTCGGTATCATTGCGTTGTTGTTATTGCTTGAATGCGTCACAATAGTTTGAGAAGCGAGACTCAACGTGTACTCAAGAGTAATGGTCTTTGTGTAGAAGAGCTAGATGAGATGTTTTAACCAGCCAATCTCCAAGATGAACACAATGCCAACAGCCAATCGGTAACAGTCAGGAACAAACTGTTGGAGAGTGAAAGGTTTACACTGACACTCTACAAAACAACTCATGGTGGTTCGTAAAAGGAAAGACGGTCATGATACCAAAGCACCAGAACATGACGTCGTAACAAGGCTCACTCGGCAGCTGAAATATAAAGGAGATTGTTCATGCCGATTAACGAGGGTGCGTCTAGCTCAACGGCAGAGCAGCGGACCGGCAGTCCAAAGATTATGAGTGTGACTCTCACGGCGTGCCACTTTAGTTTTGCTGTTATGAACAATCTCAGTTGCCCACACGAATATCACACAATCTAACCCTGTTAATATCACCTCGGTTAATATCCCAACCCGCTTAATATCAATTCAGTTCGAGAACCAAGCTCTGTCTAAATCAACTATTTGTACCCGCCTAATGTCACTGCCTGCTTATTATCACGATTTTTGACTGGAAAACCATAGTGATATTAATAAGGTTTCTCTGTATTAAAAATTTATAAATTTCTTAACTGGTAGCATCCTTAAGAAATAACTCACATACCTCATCTGCTTCAACCTGATTGTGGACATTCTTTGAAAAACAACTGAATTCCTTATTAAGTTTATCCCAGACATGATTCAGTTGAAGAAATGCCTCATCCATCTTTTCACCGTATATGGTTTCCAAAGTATTAGTCTTTTCTGCCAACAATTGGCAAACCCGATCTCTGCAAGCATTGATTTGATGCTGGATAATCTACAATAACAAATTGTTGATGTAACAATATGATCCATAAATTTGTGTTACCTATTGAGCTGATAATTTATTTTATGTTGATCTGATAAGCGTTCAGCTTATCTCACCCAGGGCCCTGACAAATAGACAAAGTTGTGAAGCACAATTGGTTTAATCCATTGTGAAGACAATATGTTCCATCAGGCCATTATGTTCCGTGCAAAATACGTCCACAATGACCCCAAATAAGCAAATTTGATACCGTATGTTTCCGTGTATAAACATAATCTTGTTGGCAAGCCAACCCCCAGCTTTCCCTTTAAATCTCTGGTCTTAGCACATTTTACTCACCTTTTTCTTCTTTTGCATTCAATGCACTTTAATGAAGCACTTGTGCATAGACCCAGGTGTCAATATTTCAGTCAAATAATTTAGTGCTAGAAATTCAGTGTATGGTGATATAAGGTATATGAAAGAGCACTATGTATCCCGCATGTTACTGCAGTCTCATTAATGCTGGCACTATCTAATTAGAATATCAATTAGAACATTAATTACAACACTATCTTAATAATTAGGATAGGTGTCAGGAAACTGTTAATTTACTCTTTGTAAATAATGCTTACAGAAAAACTTTGAAATGAAACACCTAGCCCGTACTACCGTTTCTATATCCTCAATAAAACCTTGATCAATCAATCAATCAATCAATCAATCAATCAATCAATCAATCAATCAATCAATCAATCAATCAATCAATCAATCAACAAATCAGTCAACAACTCAATCAATCAATCAATCAATCAATCAATCAATCAATCAATCAATCAATCAATTGTGCTATAATCCTGATCAGTCAGATTTACCACCATAAAACCAGATCTAGAAGAAAACTCTCTTATAATGCTCACTTTGACATTTTGAAGCTGTTTGGCTGAATTTTGATGCCAGTTACTCTCTGACTGGAACAAACAATGCTTGCTAAAATCGTCAATCCATGAGATTTCAGCTTTGACAGCAAGTAATAGCTGCTGATGATGCATCTTGTCTTTGACATCTGCTTGCTGCGATTCAAGTAGAGCTGAAAACTCCTTAAACCTTGAAAGCAATAAAGAATTCGTCCATTTTCTTGGTTGACAAACATGTACTTCAGTAAGATAAATTGTAAGACAGCGATAATACTATGACTTTATGCACCTGTTATCTAGCTTGTTGGATTTATTAGCAATAGGAGCACTCAAGTCTATTCCTGGTGCAGTCAAGCTTGAAATTTTCATACTACGATCATTTAGTTGCTTCTTTGCAATCTGTAAGGAAGAAAACATGAAATCATTAAATCGGATTACTCTTAACGGTCTATTTACAATGTGACTCAGTTTACACCACATTAATCAATCTGCATTGTAAAACAACATTCTATTAGCAGTCATCTCTAGTTTCATGTTGTATAGGAACTATCTGTCCATATATTGGAGCCATTTAATAGAAGTCATTGAATGACACATTGTGATGTCACTCTTGCTATGTGAGCCGTCTCTATTTAACAACCAACTGTCATGCAGCTTTGTTGAACAAGAGTACCGTACCCCAATAAGACACTTTTGAAAACAATTTAGAGTATATACATCCAGAGGTAGCACCAGTGGGGGGCTGTAGCCCCCTGCCAGGGAAACCTAGTCCCCTATTAAGGAATTTGTAGCTGCTCTGTCGGGAAAATTATGCTCATAGTCTTGGCAATCTCTTTCACAATCCCATTTAAACCAGTCACTGTGTTGGGTAAAGCCAGGTGATGAGCTAATTCCGACATATTATGAGGCTCAGAAATGCGAATTTTCTACTGATTTCAATGTTCACGCTTATTATAGAAATTTACGTTATTTGTTTAGCCCCCCGTCGGGGAAGCATAGCCCCTCATCTGAAATTTGCTAGTGACACCCCCGTATACATCTATAAAATCTCATCATAACCTCACCCTATCCACAAGAGAAATGTTCTACATTATCCATTCATTCATTCATTCCACATGTTTAAGGAGGGTAAACCAGTAAGTCACATAGACTTGTCTAACCTGGGGCCCTCACGTTTAAAAAGCATACAATAGTCAATAGGCAATGGATTACTGAAAAGGAATAATAAGATAATTAAAAATAAAATTAAGATTTGTGGCAATGTGGCTAATTGTATATCAAGATTGTAAGCGTTTTGCATAATTTACAATTTGCCATCAAAATAAAATTGTACGTAGCGTGATTTAAAATTTTTTTCCTCAATAAAGTTGATTGATTTAAAAGCCTGCAAATTGGGTGAATCTCTCAACTCTCGTGGGAGAGCATTCCATAGTTTGGCTCCAACTATGGACAGTTGCTGTTGACCGAGAGTCGTTCTACTGTAGGGAACAATGAGCTCCTCGTTGGTAGTGCTCCTGGTAGATTGGCTATGTTCGGCTATGTTCAACATTATCCGTGACTAGCACATATCAATCACCTACCTCCAAATGGTTCTGCTGTTGTGCCAACTGACTCATGCTGTGCAACCCATTATTTGGCTCTAGTAACCACAATTCATTTGCATCAAGCCACAAATTATCCTGAGATATTGTGCTTTCAACTGCTTGCTCTGTTTTCATGGCTTCCAATGCAATCCTCTCTTTTTCACAATGCTTCTGCAGCAAGTTCCAATTTTCAGTCATCTCTTTTAACGAATTGGTCAGCTTTTCAGAATATTTGCTTTTTGTTGAAATCATCTTAGCAGAGCTCTGAAAACAGGATAATCAACAACATTATTTGTATCTGCAATGATATTTTAATCCTCAATCAGTTTCATAACAACAACATCCAGAACTATAAGAGATTCACAAACTGCTTGATTTTGTCTTTACTCAAAATTACAGACCTTCAAATGATGGCACAGCCTTAAGTAATTATTAAAACCTGTTGCATCTTTTTAATAATGTACTTCTTGAATTGCTATCATTATTGGTTAATCCATATCTATATTTTGCAAATTTCTGTTTTTTTATTTTTATGTTTGTTCTTAACCCCACACCTGATACTCATTCGTAGGTATGGGTTTGAGTAGCTCTCGAAAATAAGAAGGCTTTGCTTGAGTACAGTTTATAGAAAGCATTACCTAATTCCAATCCCCCAACCAGGTTAAAATTGAAAAATGCAAATGGCATAATTCTAAAGGAGCTGGTTTGAAAGGGCTGCCTTGAAACCGAGTTGTGTTTTCGGAAAATTTGATGAAATTATCACTGTGGAAATACAATGCACAATCAAATGGTTCTTGCTTTGTATCTACTGCCATTGTAGGGAAGATTAAGTCAGCTGTGACTTATGACAGTGACATCTGCTCTACATTAGAATTACTTACCGATTGAAGATGTCCATAAGTCTTTTGATTTATTAATACTTCACTTGCAATTCGCCTGTGTTTGGCAAATCTTTCATGGAATGATCCAGAGAGAACCATTGCATATTTGATTTTTTCTTCAACCCAATCTGAGAACTGAGAAATGCATCTGGATACAGTCAAACCTGTATTCGCGGCCACCTCTATAGACCTGTACAGGAAGCTTCATAACCCTAAAATGACACTTTCTATCTAAATCAACCTGGTCAGGAAGGCACTTGACACCTTGTATGATGACAGTTTTACAGAACTCACCGACACAAGGCGCACACGCCACCCAGATATACAAATCTCATCGACATAAAATGTACACGCCACCAAAATTTACAAATCTAACAACAATACACCACTCATCAAACAAGCAACACAATTACAAGATCATCGAATCCAAAATATACATACACAGCATCACCAGAAAACAACACACCAATTATCCATCACGAACCAATTTTTACATTCAACTTTGTGAGAATCTACTTGTAAACGAGGTTCTGATTCTTGGGAGCCATGTCGCTACGAGATATGCAACAGCCTTGTCACTTCAGTGTGTCGCTACAGCCAAGAACCACAGCCGGAAGAAGTCAAAAGCCGATTTACTTATGTTTCCATGAGACGATGAGTGTTATACATAGCTGTTGTACATCAACAAAACACAGTAATTCTTAGAGAAGAGCTAAGTTTATACATTTATATGAAACAGAAATTCACAAGAACTGGATATGTGTAAGAAAACAAAAGCATATCTGCTTTTTCTATGCCTTGTTTGTTTTCCTTCTTAAAATGTCAGGCAATGTGTGATTGTAATGCATCATATTTATAATGGACTTTTCTCATGCTTTGCTACAAAATGAACTGGAGCCATTTGCAAACCATATCAATGTGAACAAACTGTTTGAAAAGAGCAATTTTCACATTTCATTTATTCTTTTTCAATTTCACATGCTTTGAGCATGACTTCTCACATGGTATGTTACAGTGAAACCTGTCTATAACGGTCACCTCTGGGACATGAGTAAAATTATCTTTATAGACAGCTGGCTTTTCTATCCAGGTTGATTTCTATAGAATGTGTCATTTTGGGGTTACGAAGAGTGGCCTTTATACACAGGTGGCTGCTCTATAGAGGTGGCCGTTAATACAGGTTTGACTGTGTTTGTCTTTCCAAGGGTGCTTATATAGTTCACATGGTGTTCACACATTTCTTGATTTTATAGTGTTATTTTCAATTACATCCGCTTGTGACTGTACATTTATAGCACTAATTAGATCTGCTCCAATACACAAAATTCACTAACAAAACAGCAGAATACAATTAGAGCACAAACTAAGCAGTAAAACAGACCTGAATCATTTGACTTGATATTTCCTGATACACTTTCAGCAATGTGACATCTTCTCTTGATTGAATCTGCCAATTGTGAAGCTCTTTCATGATTTCTTCCAACTCATGACTTTTCTCCAGCAGCCTGTTAAAATAAAAAACATTATAAAACTCAAACAATAGTTTTGGGTCAAGATCGGATTTGAACCCGCAACCCCTGGCTCTGGAGTCAAGTTGCTTACCCATTAGACCATCGGCCCTCATGAAAATACAACACAAATTCTACTTCTTACAATTATATCTAAGCTTAAAGTTGAACATACAATGTGGTGGTATTCGATGGTACCACAATCGTGAAAATTCTGCTTCTCTGCAACAAAGTTTCAAACATTTTTGGTGTTGTTCAGCATACTGGATACATTCATTTTTGGGTCGAAATGGATGTATTTTGTATTTGCACAAATCTAATTATAATTCTGATAACCTGTACTAAAATTACCTTTTTAAATTGCATATAGTTCTTAATTTTTACCATTGTTGTATATTATCAAAGCAGTTTCCTTACCTTGTATATATTTTATTTAGTTGTACATTATTTAGCTGCCAAACTTGTAAAGCGCTCTTGGGCATCTAGATTGGAAATAGCGCTATATAAATAAATAAACTAAAATACTACATTATTATTATTAGAGCCAATTTATGAAAATATAAATTGATTAAATTAAATGAAAATTGGGATAAATACGTGATAGTGTAACTGTATTGGTATCACACAATATCAAAGCAATTTCCTTGCATTTATATCAGATTGGACAAAACGCGTGAATAATGGCATTGCATTGAGAAATAACCATATCAATAAGTTTGTAAGATTTTTAGATAAGCACATTTGGATGAATGCAATAAAATTATATTGTTTTTCTTAACCAAATTCTCTGTATTTCAATTGTCGAGATCAAAATGGTTCACAATAAGAACATGACCAATGTAAAAGTTTTGTCTGAAACTATTGTGAATATTGTAAACGGGAATCCTCTATATATATTTCACAAGTGTCTGTCTGTTTGTATGTATGTCTGTTCAAAACAAGGCACCTGCCACTCATGTTTAAGTACGAAATTCATGACATTTGGGAAACAACACGACTCTGGTTGTGCATGGTTTTCAAAACACACCACGCAGCTCCAACGCTAAAACCAGGTCAAAGTTGAACAATGCAAATTGGTGCAGAATCTAACGGAGCCATTTTTGAAAAGGTCACCTTAAAAGAGAGCTGTGTTTTCTGCAAGTTTGATGAAGTTTGTCAAAATTATCGCTGTGGTATGGGCACCTCGAATTTGCTGCTCTTGCCATGGCAAACCATTGCACTCGAATGGTTCGAGAGGTTCGTTTTCAGTCTCTTGGGAGTTGTAGCTCTGCTGAGAAACAATGCGCAGCATTCAAAGCTGGCTGAAGTTGCGTAGCAAGCAGAGAACTGTGATAAGTATTGGACTAATTAATATCCACCCAAATACGAAGCAACGACGCTGGACGCAGCTGTGTTAGCAGTGCGGACCAGCTAGTAAAAATATAATTTGGAAAATAATTTAAAGTTAAGTTACTTTTTCAGTTTCAACTCAATCTGATTGGTATTTCCTAACACAAAACACGCTTGCAAACAGTCAATATATTTGTTTTAACTCATATTTCACTGCTGTACATGGATAGCATAATACAGTGTGTGTGTGTATGTGTCAATTTATTTTACTTCGTAATCAAAATGAGCGGTGTAAGCTCGTTTACATTGAGACGAAGGTCTAGTTGATAGTATAGAATACAGTGTAAGAATACAGTTACCCCGAGGGGTACGTTTTTGGCGAGTACGTGAAACCAACTAATAAAATACAATAAGTGAGACTATAGCAATTGCGGGTAAATGAGAATAAAAGTTTTAAACATAGGAAAATTAAAAAGAGGCTAAAATGAAACAGAGATCGATGTCTTGAATAGACTTCTTAAAACTTGATCTGCTTGTGGAGTTTATAACGTATTGGTGAGAGGTACAGTCAAACTTCTATAGAGCAGCCACCTCTATAGAGCAGCCACTTGTATATAAAGGACACTCTTCATAACCCCAAAATGACACTTTCTATAAAAATCAATCTGAACAGAAAGGCCACCTGTCCATAAAGGTCATTTTCCTCAGGTCCCGGAGGTGACCGTTATAGACAGGTTTTACTGTATGTGGAGAACGAGTTGTACAGCCAAGCAGCGAACACACAGATTAAGTTTTTCTTGTAGGCAGTATTGCAAACTGGGTCTTTGAAATCGCCCCTTGCGGCTGATTGGGTCCTGTCTGTGAGGTAAGAGAATAGCCCCTGGATGTAATCGGGGGCTTGTCCATGCTTGACGTCATGACACATTACCGGTGCGGTAGCAGCACTCCTCAAAATCCAAGTGCTTGATTTTCTTTAAAATAATTCCTAGCAAACAATTATACTTTTGGTACTCTTTGATTCTAATTAGAGGGACGATTTATAAACTAGAGGTCCACACCTGTTGGATCCATGACCACATGCACCAATATCATGCTTACCCAATTATGTATTCAATTTTTATTATCAACACCACTCTTTTTGACTCACGGTTACTATGTTTTAGGTCCATTTGTTAATGCGGTAGATCTATCGGTCTTTCAATTTTCAATGTTCGGCATCACTGGTTAGACTTTATATAATTTTCAATAATAATCTGTGAGTCGTCAGAAAAAGCTTCTATCTTTTAATTATCATTTGATAGATGGTCAAGTCTATATACATTAGGAAGCAGGTATTGATTTGTGTTGTAACTGGCTTACCTTTCAATTGAGGTGCTTCTACTAACCAGAAACACATCAGCTTTTGACATAAATTTGTTGTATTTCTTCATTAGATGAGCCAGCTTGTTGTCGAGGCCATCCAACCTTCTCAATTGGTTGCTAACATTATCTTCAAAATGCAACTGAAATAATAAACAAGGTAGTATTTTCAAAGATAAAAACTAGAGATGGGATGAAATTTGAATTTATATTCGGTTTCCCAAACTTCGGTACCAAAATTCGAAATCGAATTCGAAATCGCAATCGGAAAAACAAAGCCAAAAATTGGCTTTACAAACTTTTTTTAATGATTGTTTTCTTTCCTAAAGCAATTAAAAAACAAGTTTCTGATAGTTTCTGCTGCAGTGTAAATGGTTGTGAACAGTAAAACGATGGCAGTACTCAACACACACAGTTTTGTGGGAACAAGTGAGAGTTTATTCGATAGACAAGAAAATTTGAACCAAGTTTTGTGAAGTCGTTTGCGAATTGCTTTCACGTGGTTTTAGGTCATTGACATTCAAGGTTGTTTATAAACCCGTTGAAAATTGTTCTCTCGAAGGAAACCGAAATTATTTGAATTCAAATTCGTTTTTTCGAATTTTAACTTTTGAAATTCGAATTTGAAATCGAAATCGAAAATTTCTAATACCTGACTTCTTCCCATCCCTAATAAAAACTATTCTTTTGATGTGATATAGCTTAACTTCAGCATATGATCGCGTAAAACAACATTTCTGTAATATTATGTTTTAACTAGCTGGTCCGCGCTGCTAACGCAGCTGCGTCCAGCGTCGTTGCTTCGCATTTGAGCGGAGGTTAATTAGTCCAGTACAAATCACAGCTTTTGGATTTAGCCCATAAAGCAGTATCTCTTACCTGAACATATTAAAATCAAATTTAGGAACATTAGAAATAGCTGGTACGACCTGCTACACTGACTCAGCCAGCCTCGAATGCTGCCTATTGTTTCTCAAACTCAGCTTCAGGTCCTAAGAGACTTAAATCGATCCTTTCGAACCATTCGAACACAACGGTTTGCAGCAGCAAGCAAGGCAAAATGAAGGTGCCCGTTCCACAGCAATAATTTAATCAAACTTGCAGAAAACATAGCTCGGTTTCAAGGTGGCCTTTTCGAAAACTGCTCCGTAATATTTTGTACCAATTTGCATTGTTCAACTTTGACCTGGTTTGAGCATTTGCGCTGTGCGGTGTGTTTTGAAAACCGTGCACAACCAGAGCCGTGTTGTTTCCCAAAGGTCGGAAAATCTTTACTGGGTAATGAGTGGCAGGTGCCTGGTTTTGAACAGACAAACAAACAAACAAACAAACATACAGACAGACACTTGTGAAAGATATATATAGATGATACTACCGGATGCCTACAATGTGCCATTGTCAATCAAGAACATAAGCAGGCTCAATGCAAATCAAACATGAACGTTTGTGGTTCTTATGTGTTGATCAATCAATATGTCTATTGTTGATATATCAATCTTCATCAATGAGTCAACTCAATTAGGCTGCATGTAAGTGGACTACCCAAATAGTCCCTGTGTTTGCCTGTCATGTTTATGGCAAATAAATCAAATAAAAAAACTCTTTATTGGCATGTCTATGTATTGATTCATTGATCGGTTCATCAGTATTGACACGATGACGAGATCATTGCTGGTGTGTTGCCTTGTACATGTTTCATCTCGGCAATAATTTCATTCGTCAATATACTGAAAAGTCGATGTACTGATTCATACTACAATATGTAGAACTGTTGATACATTGATTTGTGAATTGCTAGACTCATTTATGAGCTAATTTATCTATGCATTGAATCACTAATCAATCCATCAATGCAACTCTCATTAATAATTGAAGAAAACCTCCTCATTTGATTTAAATAATTCAATCGAAACAATTAAGGAGACCTAGAACAGACAATTATATAACACAAGTAGACCTAGAACAGATGTAACATAAACGACAAGTGTAAGATAACGATAAACAATCAAGTCCCTACATAAGAAAGATCAATATTGTCGAGGATCGTTCAGTCCAACATGGCGGCTCAGGCTAATGTGGACAGCTGTCAGCGGTCAGCTCTGACCCGAACCTGTGGTCGGGCAGCGGTAATCCTTCAATAATGGATATATTGACAATCTATCGCATCACCTTGACCCTATTCCAACATGGTCATCTGCATTACAACCAATAAGCCATGCACGTTTTGTCAAACACTCATGAAGAAAATCAAAAGTTCTCTGAACTACCGAGCTAGAGTTCCAAATCAACAGGGTTAATTATAAATCATTTTTTACATACTGAAGTATATATCTGACGTTGTATTCTATAAAGTTATGAAAGTTATTAATTGTTACAGTCAACCTGTATTAGCGGCCATCTCTATAGAGCAGCCACCTGTGTATAAAGACCACTCTTCATAACCCAAAAGTAACAGTTTCTATAGAAATCAACCTGGAAAGAAAGGCCACCTGTCTATAAAGGTCATTTTCCTCAGGTCCAAAGGTGACCGTTATATACAGGTTTCACTGTATTACTTAGGCATTTTTATAATGTATCAGTAAGAATGGGTCCACATTGGTATCATGACTCACAGCTTCAGATGTTCTTTGTAAAGTACCAATCTCTTTAGCAGCTGATATGATTTGTGTGACTTCCTCTTCCAAACCCTAAAATAGTCCACAAAGATAGAGCCAGCACACTCAGCCAAGCAGCAAGCAGAACTTCTGACAGTTTTGACATGCAAATCAAAACCATGAAACCTTCACTATACCTATTTATAAACATTTGCTTTGTGCATCTAAATTATACTATCAATCAATCAATCAATCAATCAATCAATCAATCAATCAAGTTTACCTCGGACGAGGTGTAAATATATAACCAAATCAATCAATCAATCAATCAATCAAGCAATCAATCAATCAATCAATCAATCAATCAATCACTCAATCAATCAATCAATCAAACCTTGGTTTGATGAAGAATGCAAAATGAAGAAAAAACACTTATTGAACTTATTAAATTCTATC
>OFHS01001207.1:0-30140 GCA_900245855.1 Calvadosia cruxmelitensis
GATGAGCCTGGCGCACGACTGTCGCGCGATTGTCGCGCTTGAAGCGCGGTAGAACAGGACCATGGAAAACGGGTAATAGTCTCTGCCATGATCCGTGGACGAGATCCTTTGTTTTTTAACGATCGACCCCCGGGGCACGCCACTGCTAACTTGCGACCTCTTTGGGGATCTTTCTTGCTAGTCAGCCCGCTGATGACGTAATTCCAGGTATGATTGAACGAATTGACGCTAAAGATACAGCATTTGCATTGCTACAGCAATCAGTATGTTCAAGAAAATATCATGATCTACAAGATCAAAGCTTTTCATATATCTAGCAGAACTGTACAAAACATATTTCCCCCATCAATCGCCTCCAATATGATTCCCATCAGCCGCATCCAAGAGCTGTTGCGCAGGAATACCCTTTGCGGAAACCGGACTGTGAATTTGACATGAGCCTGCAGTATGCGGACAAGTGGCTTCGCAGGTTGTCATGGATATGCCTTTCGATGATCTTTTCAGTGATAAAATGGGCAAAATGCAGATTTAAATCAGTTATACATGAACAGCTACAGCACGAAGAGGAGGGATTTCAAGTGACAGCACTATCCCTCCCCTTGCGCATAATTCGACCTGCTGCACGACCGGAGCCAATCGGCAGCAAGGCATTGTACAAATAATATCAATTTTTGTTTCGTGCTGAAGAATGGTAATCTTTCTATCAACCCCTGCTTCGTATTCTAAGTTGTTTTAATACCATAGCAATTGGAAGGGCTCAGGTTTACTCGTTGGTATGAGAAGATAAAGTAATTAAATACGGCGCATAGTCCACCCGTCTTGAATGCGGCCACTCCCACTGAGCTGTGCGTCTGATGAGCACTCTCAGATCATGTCATGATGTCACTCACTGCAAACACGTCGTTATGGTTACCTTGGAATATTTGACTTGGAATCTGGTTCTATTGTGAATGTATTTCGGATATCCAACTTGGTCGCTCAAAGCTGCATCCTGTCAAAAGAAGCATAGATCACAGATTACGTCGCAGAATTCTTCTTCATGAAATGAGTAACATTCCGCATGCGTACTACTTCCACAAAAAATGCACCAATAAAGAGCCAACAGAAATTCGCCGGCTGTGATGTCGTCGCCTGTGCCAGTAAGAGCCGCGAACATTTGCAATCTGCTGCCTCATGGCCGCGATAAACCTGTTTACTTGTGACGCACGCACCTTCTCTTCGACAGCAGTCTTGGTCTTTTCATCCATCCATGTTAACGTCTTGACATTGTCTCTGAAGGCTGACCTTATGTTCTTGATCATATCTTCAGCCTAATCAATAACATCACACACCATCAACCAAACGTACATTAGATTGAACTGCAACATAGGCCGAGCGGCACATCGCTCATACAGACACTGGAATCACTGCATTCTTACGATGACTTTGTGTTCGTCGTTGAATTGCTTCTTCACGTAGAGCGCTCCGAGCATCTCGCCCATGTACTCGTTGGTGTAAGTGACACAGGTCTTCCACCTCTTCCTCAGTCCCTTCGAGCCAAGGATCTTCTCCTTGTAATGCATACGCTCCTCAAGGAACTCCTTTGACAGGAATGGCACTTCTTCCTGGATGATGCTCCACACGATGTAGTTAGAAAGCGTTCTATCGACATGTAAGAGAGCGCAAACTGTCAGCAATTCTCTACTCGCCGGCATCCGAAGCAAACAAGGTTCAACTATTTAAGTCAGCAATCGAGCCTGTTCTATTTTACGGTCTAGAAGTTGTAGCATTGACAAGCACAAGATCGTCGCAAATTAACCAATCTCACCGTGCCCTAGCCCGCTTCGCACTAGGGACACACTATCCTGATGTGGGTGATCAGCAACGCAGCCCTGAAAACCAAAGGCATTACGGACGCTGCCGCGACCATGGAAGCAAGACGGACGGCGCTCAAGGTGAAATGCGCAAACAACTCCGCCCTATACTCACGCTGCTGTCATTTCCACAGACAGAAATGATCAAGAGAGGGATGGTACGATTGAATACCACCAGAGAACAATTTTAGCATATACCGTGCATGTTTCGGTTTGAATCTTACTCTTTTAATGCAACATTGATTTAAAAGTACTGATATATAATTAAAAAGTAACATTAGTACAGCAAGTATTATCGTCATGTATATTGTTTTAATCAGTTGGCGCCGGCCTCCCTCGATTATTCGATTATTATGTGATTGAGAGTTGAAATATATATAAGAGAACGAAAGGTCAACGACGGACAGACAGACAGACAGACAAACAAACAGACAGACAAAACGACAGACAGAAAGACTGTGGCGATGAAGTTCACTTACGCCTTGGGTGTTTTGTAGACCAGATCCCAGACCTTTTGCAAATAAGCCAGAGCGGGTACTATGATCATCTGGTCTGCTGTGATTGTTGTGACGTTCTCAAAGACGATGTTGATGTAATCTAGCCAAGGAAACTGAAAAAGCGCATGCGCTACGTGAGACTGAAATTTGATATCATTAAATTAACTGCCAGATTTTGAATAACGAATTCAACATAGGAAGTCCACCTTGGAGTTCTTATTTGTGAACCTCATAACTGAAAGTGCAGAGCTGAAATTGAGTTGCCTAGCGAAGGTGTTTTCGTGCGTTAGCATGCACCAAAGCGGTAGGCCTATAGTCACGGGAACTCAGCAGCTAACGCCATCTTGCAAGGATCACTATAGCCTCGGCCTATCATGCCTGTTGCCTTCTGGTCTCTTCAGAAACGACGGGAAAAAGATGGCCTCACATGATAGATGACCATTATCATGGAGCTGATGTCAATCGGCAGTTCGCCAGAGGTGAAAGAGCAGAAAGACTTCAAAGAGGGATGCAAGTCCGATGCATTTGATGTCACATCTGGTGTTCCTCAAGGCAGCTGCTTGGGCCCCATCTTGTTCTTACTGTATGCATCGGGGCTATTTAACATCGTGTCCAAGCACTTACCGTCTGCTCACGGATATGCCGACGATACACAGCTATATTTATCTTTCAGGCCCGATCTTGCATCTCAGAATGCAGCCCTGGATGCAATGGAACTCTGTGTCAGGGATGTGCGTGCCTGGATGATTCATCACCGCCTTCTCATCAACGACCGCAAAACCGAATTTTTAATTATCGGCTCGCGTCAGCAGCTATCTAAGCTAACAATTGACGAGTTGGTTATTGGGGAGGTGGCTGTCTCTCCTGTGAAGTCTGTTCGCAACCTTGGCGCTTGGTTTGACACGCACATGTCTATGGACACCCACGTTGGCAAAGTCTGCAGCAAAGCTTTTCGCAGCTTGTATAAAATCAGGCAGATTAGGAAGTACTTATCAGAGGAATCAACTAAGACATTGATCCATGCATTTGTCACCTCGCATGTTGACTATTGCAACGCCTTGCTGTTTGGCATCACACAATATCAATCCAATCGCCTGCAAAGAATCCTGAATGCTCCTTGTCGTGTGACTTGCCTGTGACCCAAGTTTGAGCATATCACACCGACCTTCATGAAGCTGCACTGGCTGCCAGTTAAGCAGCGCATTCAATTCAAGATTCTCCTGGTCGTATTCAAGGCCCTCCATGGACAAGCACCACAGTACATCTCAGAGCTCCTGGCCAGCAAGACGAGCAGCTGCTATTCCCTGCGATCTACAAGCCAGAACCTTCTAGCTGTACCTAAGACCTGCAGGAAGTCGTTTGGCGACAGAGCATTTGCGTCGGCTGGACCGACTTTGTGGAATGCTCTTCCCCAACAGATTCGGAACGCTCCTAGTGTGGACTGTTTTAAAAGCAATCTTAAAACGTATCTTTTTAACCTCGCATATTTTAATACATAGATTGGATTAGTCGTTTTTATTTCAGGCTGGCAACAGTTCTTTTAATTAGTATAACTTAAAATAGTTCGGACTTATTTTTCAATTATTTATCAAAGTTCTATTATCATTAAACTATACAGTAGGTGCTAGTTAGCGCTTTAGAATATTTATAGTGCAAGCGCTTTACAAATGTTACTATTATTAAAGTAATCCTTCTTATCGAACACCTTGAATTTCGACCAATCGGCATTCAATATACGGTCAGATACCTTCCGTTGGATATTCACAGTAAACTGACAGCAGTATAGGTCGAATGAGAACTAACAACTGCATAATAAATCTGCAATGGAAAGCGTCCATTTAATATGTCAGCATAATTATTCTGAGCTCACCCCAGGCGCTTTCTTCATGAGAGTTCGAACTGACATGTTGCGAAACCATGAGTCAGTCTTGGCATCGTCTCTAATACTAATCTAAACAAAACAAGCAAAACAATTGAAAGAAGATCTTGAAATAACAGAGAGCGTAATCACCCGTCGTGGGCATACGTTGACATCTTGCGGCCAATGGCACAGCATATTCAAGCTAATTGCAACCGCCGAAAGGAGAAAATGCTCGCTCAGCTTGCTTAAATTGGCAATGAGGTTAACCCGACGGATTTCAAGCGTCTTTGTTGTGGGCACTTAGACAGCATACATTTGTTCCTGGTATTTACTGTATAATTATATATGTAAGAGTAGAGTGTGCATGAACCTCGCATCTGCACACATTGTAATGTAGAGTGGTTGATGCAGATGTGCAGAGAGCATTGAATAAGTTATTAGCTCAAGGACGAGTAAGGAAATTAACTCCGTTACTCTGAGTTTCACGCAACGGGGCGTTAATCAGACGGCTGTAATATATATAGATATATAATGCATATTTGGCTCATATCATAATAATATCAAATTTCGCTTTGTATCAGCTCTGGAGAAAAACTTATAATTATGGCTTATCAAATTTTCAGATTAGATGATGATGATCTCAAAAGCAGGCAATGTCACCTCTGCCAAGGCTCGTTCGAATTCGATCGTCGCGTTGGCCTGCGCTTCGACGTCCTGCTTCGCACCGAGCAGCTTCGCCACGCCAATCATGTACTCTCGGTAAGCATTCAGCGTCTGAAGATCAATGATACAATTTAAACTAACTATACAATCAAACAAAAAGCAGTAAAACAACAAACATGATGATACAAACTAGACATAGTGACGTTTTGTCGTTGGACTCGTTGCTATCTGACATTGGAGAAACAGTCATACCGCAATGTTCCATCACGTGTTCGCTTGATGTTTGTCTTTATGGCAGTCTCATATACTATAAGCTAATAAAGTAGAGACGGCATGGCTACACGTCCGGGCTACAGCAGAACTATGTAAAAGGGCCTCATGGAATACCTTGGAGTCATTCTTGTAAATCTCTTGCGGCAAATTGGGTCCAGCTTGATCGATCTGTGAACAAACAATTCGATCATTGTTAGGTTCTGCGATTAGATAAACTAACGTCGTGATTAACTCAAACAGCAATCAATGATGGCTTAAGCCACTCCGCGATGGTAAACTCGTCTGTTCTTAATTTCGAACATTAAAATCTAGAAATGTTTCTCATGCGACTGGGGATTCCGTTATTCAAAGAAATATTCTCCTCTTATAGTAACCAATAATAATTAAGAGTGGAAAATGACGATCATAAAGCCAACCCACTTCCACAATGTGCTTGGTGTTGTGGACTGGATCGTCTGAGACGTGGATTGAAATGAGCGGACCTCCAGCTGAAGTGAATTCCTGATGAATCCGCAGAAGCACCGCTTGGAAGTTCCACGTGCTCTCGTTCCATGAGCTGTCATTGCTGATGCTCCAAGAGCCCAGGTATTTGATCAGATCCAACATGGGACGACTTCCTTTCTTGTTAATAATAGTCTGATTCATGCACGATCGATAAAATCGTTTGGCTTTCTTCATGGCCTCCTCGTCCTCCGCATCATCCTGCTCAACTATTACACGCAATACTTTTTCGACTTTCTGATTTAACTTTGAGAAGGTAGAGTATGTCGAGCTTGTCTTTGGGATAGGGTTCTTGTTGATCCATCCGCCGCACGCGTATTCAAAGAACTCATTGCACGGGTCTTTGCTCGTATCCATAGAGTCGTTGATGTACTTGGCCACGCTCTGGCATTCTTGTGTTTTGCAGACGGGGTGCGCGTACAGCTCGTGATCTTGCGAGACGGAGCGCACGGCTCCTCCCGTCGTAATCAAGTCGTCCTTGGCACCATCTTTGCCATCGAAACGAAGAACGAAGAACACACCGCCAATTAAGATCAGTCCCAGCATGCCAAGGAGGATGTAGGACCAGGCCTTGTAGCCTTCGTCCTTTGCGGGAGTTTCACTGTCGGCGGCCATTGTTTTTACTGGCGGGCCTCGCGACAAGCAAACTACAACTACGGACCAACAGACGCGCTCATTCCGAATGCATTCAGCTCGGGTTGATCGCTGTTTCCATTCCTTAGTGCTATCTTGGCTACGGTGCTGAAACGGCCAGGGTTTGATCTCCTAACCTTATTCGCCACTGATGTCATCAATTAGGCTGGACCTATGAATAATTCATGAGCGCATAGGGTGGCGATTGGAACCAAAACCTTCTCTTTCCCTTGCAGACGCTGACGACAGACTCAGAACAAAAATATCGCTCGCCCTCCACTGCCACTGATTTCCCATGAAAGAAAACATGTGGAAGTTGGAGTATTTATTTTACAGCCAGGTAATGAAAACGCTAGTAGAACCCTACGCGAGCAAGCACACAATTTTAGAGATATTTGCCCGGTTGACATTGCGACACGGTTGGCTGGCTTGCTCGATCACGCTCCTTCCAGTCTGTGATAAAAGGTGCAATTTTTTCTCTGATCGTAGCAAAATGAGTTGAAACTCTTACTAAGCATACAGCCTTTAATTATAATCATAACTATCATAGCAACTAAAATGCCAACCAGGTGATCGTGCCTTCCGAAAGGAAGATTATCAATTGAAAACACCATTGGTAACAGTATAGTAATAGTAGTAGCAATCAAGGCTGGTTGCCCAAACCATTTGGAGGGTAGAGCTGGAAAAGCGCAGACACTCCTCCAATTATGGTACCGCTCGCGTGAGCACCAAGTTGCTCGAAGTCCATTTCGCCATCATCCTGTAGAACCGGGCTCCGGCCGCCCCAGCTTCACGGCGAGGACGCGGTACCTCCAGAGCCAACGGTATCTGTTATTCTCGCTTGCAGACGGGGTGCGCATACATGCGCGTAGGCATTTTGCTCCATCCCTGCAAACAACCTAACATTGATTCCTGCTGTGCCCTTCTAATCCAGATGAATGCATACTGTTCTGCCAAGCATAATCAACATATAGAACACTGAGCACGCAAATCAGGTGATCTTCCAGCAATCTTCCAGCAGTGTCCACTGGACTGTCAGGCTGCGACATTTGAACGGAGCAGTATTCAGATCAAGTTGTGCCGCTGGTCAGCAGGAGACAAGAGTCAACAGTACCACAACTGACGGCCGATGCAATTATATTTCGTAGATTTTAATAAATAATAAACGCAGCCTATCATGAAAATTCAATGCCAAACACGGACGTTGATTAATAAAAGCCCGACGTCAGTGCCTTTGGAAAACACGGCAGCCGTTCTACTGCGCTGTTGGCCGGGGCGTGGGACTGAGTCGAGATACGAATGACACGAGAGTGAGAAGTGCGCTTCTGGCAAACGAAGGACATCTGTGATGGCTGGCAAGGTATTCCACGTTCTGGCGCGTCTGACTGAAGATCAACCTGATAAACGCAAACGCACACGTCATTTAACAAAGCATCATGGGAATTATTCAGCATCACTGATCGGCATTCAGCCCTCCAGATCTCCTCAGTGCACGCAGTACAATAAAACAAACTGAATGTTCAAAGCATTTTACCTTGAGTAAGGATTCCTCTGAGACGTGTAGCGCATTTGGAGGAAGCGGTAGTAGAAGAAGGGAACGATGACGCTTCCTTGACCACTGCAACGAAAGACAACAAACACACCATGACTGTACGCAGCCTCGTTCGCGATTCAGCTATCGTTAAACTTCAATCCGAGGCGGAACAGACGCACCTCAGCAACATCAGTATCGATGCTGGCATCAGAAACATTTCGACGCTTGCAATTAGCTGCAAGATCAACTGTTGCGACTGTCTGTCTTCGATCTTGGCCAATCCCCCATCCAGCCTACCGTCAATGCGAAACCAAGCAACACAGAGTGGATAACAGCAATAACCATGTACAGTGAACCTACCACTAAATATGATGATAATGATGACGATTAGTAATTCATTCATTTATTTATTGTATATCATTTTCTAGGATGGTCAATTGAAATTAAAAACAACAACAAACTATCTCATATTCATCAGCCAAAAAGAACCGCGCAGTAAATGTTCCTGATCTCCATGTCGGCCGCAAATATTGCACTTTGTAGTCAGAATGAAAATGATGACAAGATTTCTTACATGTGAAGAACTGTTGATGAACTGCCAAATTTCTGCAAAAAGAAAATTGTCAATTGCACACTCTCACGGTTTTAAATAGGTCGACAATATGCAAATGCATGCGACGCATTTCCAATGGCAGCCATCACAATGGATAACAATTTGATTGCAGGCATACCACGAGGACTTTTCTTGAAAACGTCACGGCGTGCAGGACTGCGAAGAGGACCAATGGGGCAATTATCACTGCGCGTGCGCAAGTCAAGGCAAACAACAGTTCATTTTTCTCAATAGTTCAACAATAAATATACGAAGAAGGTCAACAGCCTTCATTGAATCAATGCAAACATGCGTGCAAGCCAATGCTTGTTGGAAACGAGCAGGAGTCAGATTTCTAGAGCCACAATTGAGTTACGACTAGAAACGCTCAAACCACTAAGTTGCAATAACTGTTCAATTTAATTGCAACAAAACAAAATTAATTAATAACGTATTGTATGAAGGATTGAAGGATACATGTGGCAGGACTTGCTGTCAGAAACAACAGACAAAAGAGAAAGTAGTGGAAACTATCTTCCATCATCAACTGTGACAAATATTCACGACTGAAGGAAAATCGCTGCAAAAACAGAACAGGAAATACACGAAAATAACATGTCTGTAAGCTTCTGCACGTATGACAATTGAAATATAGAAAACCTGATTCCCGTGTATTTCAATATGCTACAGTATAATCACGGTAGCAGCATAGTGAGATATGTAAGATATGTAATAAAAACACGAGCTGCAGGTAAGTGATTTAAATCATTTTGAATGTCTCACAGGACTCAAAGTGTTGAAATAAGATGATGAAAAAAAATGTATTTCTTCTTTAAAACGACTAGCCTGTAATTTCACGAAAAAAGCTGCGGTGAAGAGCTTGCGAGAAAACATAAACGCTGTGCTGTCAAATTAGTATCCTTTGGCACAACCTAGATATGAAAAGAGTTCAGTCTTGCTCTGGAGCTACGTTCCCTTGAACATGAACCTGCGAAATGTCCACATAGCCTGGCACAAACACAGTGCCAATGAGCCAATCAGCAACAAGAACGGATTCGAAATGTGAAGTGTCGATTTATAACGCAAAATAATAGCCCCATCTCCATATCTAATACGTATTGTTAAACATACATTTCTTTGAAAGGGGTTGGGTAATCCATCAGTACAATAAAAATAGGGTTGGGTAGAAGCTAGAAGGGTACATTTTTAAAGCAGCTGTTCAAAATTTATACTGTAGCCTTGTATGAGCTCTTTGTAAACAGGCATATTAAGTTACGAGATTTCTGAATAAATGATTATGAAGGTTTCCTAAAAGCTTATGTCTAATGCCGGTGCCAAAACCTTCTCATAATTTTCTAGTTGGAACAAGAGGTCTACCATAGCACAATAGATATTTGATTTCTTGTGCCGCAGTTGCTTCTGCAGATTAGCTGCTCCCTAATGCATAATAATTATTGCGTTCAGAGGTGCAACAAGATTGAGTGCGTTTCAGTAAGGGCAAGAATAATTATGGCTTATTTCGGTTGCATTGATTACTGCAACTAATTCCTGAGAATAAAACATCGTAAACAGCATAGCGCATGTGATGCAGAACACGCAACGTTTGTCTTCTTGATCCGTTTGATTTTGGCTTCTTTCTTGTACCATGCTCAGCCTTTTGCTTATTACAAATCAAATTTAAAACAAAAACGTAGTCCATGTTCAACTGTACAAATTGCTATTGCTCTCATCGCATGCGAGCCGCAAAGGCGCTGCCGGATGTTGAACGCATGGAAGACGTAAGTTCTTCGGTGTACAAGCAACAGAAGCTGAGAGCAAAAGCAATATCCTTTTCTACTTGATGAATAAACAATCTAACATTGAACGCTATTAGACATCATCTAGTGTGGCTATTGGCAAGATCACATTTGGTTGTTATTGTTGCCTTGCATTGCTTCTTGCCCTTTTGTAAGCATAATTACGACAAGCGCCTGTCATTGGCAAAGATATTCTCCAGGCAATATCTAGAACAATACCAGAATGGATGCATGCTAAACAAATACTATGTTTGTCTTCTGCGTCTGAACTGACAGCATTTTGAACTTACACTTCTTTGAATCAAAGAGGTCATTATGCACTTCCTTTTTGGGGTCCATTTGTAGGTTAAATATTGCAGCAATTTGCAGATGTAGCAGTAATAATTAATTTAAAATGTTGACACTGTTTTCCTAAAGTGTGAAAACATTAAGACTCAAAGGTACTAAACTATGATGTATATATTCACACTTGTACGTGCTGCAATGGTCCTTACTGACAATCTCTTAATCGCACAGATAACTTACAGGTAATCGTTGGTGAAGCCGTAAAGCATAGGTAGTCGCAGCACCAAGCAATATTCTCTTGTAGCATGTTGCAGAAAATGCAACGCTGCAAAGCAAAGGAACAAATTTAACAAAGAAAAAGCTGGATGTCAGTAAACAGGCAGCAAAATGTTCCCATGCATAACTGAAAATGTAGTAAATAACCTCATGCAATCATAGTGTAGTATCGTAAAAGGGAAACATTTGTCATCAGATCCATGACGCTACAAACGAAATCGGATAAACAAAATGCCTAAAGAAAAGCAATTGAAATAGATAATAGTTTTCACTTAAATGTGATTACTATAATTATTTCCAGAATGACATTTGAATACAAACAGTCGCACAGTTGCAAGCTAGAAAGAAAGCGATGAGCTCATAGATAAAAGACACCATATTGCTTAGCTTCTGTGCTACTAGGCGAGGGTTTGACAAATCAATGAAGATTATAGCTAGATGCCAAAATCTGTTGAAATGAGAACAGAACATCGTTTGACAATTTCAATTTCCACATACCCCAGCAGTGGTATCAGGTAGAAGATGGCACTGATAACAATATACAAGCGCAACAGCCACAAAGCAGCATCATACTTGCTTGCAAAGAGAAATGCCTGTAAAGACACAAGTGACAATCTCAAATTTAGAGAAGCACAGATCCAACTTAGGACATGTCATATTGCAAGAAATCCTGAACCAATCGACACAATGCCACATTACATTGTGTGGACAATCCTTTGTCAGGTTTCTTTTCCACATGGGGACAAGGCAGAACTGGGTTACTGGAATTAGCATGGGGTGACACCGCATGTCACTAGGCTTACAGAGTGATCCAGATTCTACTGGACTGTGCACTCTTGACCAAGTTCATTTCACCATTTGACTAATATTCCTTTTGAATGTGACTCTTTGGAGATCAGCTGTGATGCGGAAATCTCTCAGAGAAGAGCACATGACATTATACGTATGTGTGGTTGAGGGCTGTGCTGCCATAATGGGATATTCAGAGCAGTTCAATGGCATACTTTGGCTACTGTGTAATGTTCTGTACGACACAGTCTGTTGGCCAGAATAATGCGGGGCATAATTCACATACAACCGCTGATTGATTTGCATGTTAATTTGCTGATGCTTTGCAAACATGCAATGTCATCAGATTGCCTCGGAATTGCAGATTCAAAGCCACAGGAATGTTTGGGTGTATGTCATCTTTAGTACAAACAATGAAATGTCAGCAAAACAGTAGATGTTGCTAGAGGAGATAGCTGAGGGCTTGAGGGGAGAGAGGCTACTGTAGCCTCTATGTGAGCTTCGAGCTAGTCCAATCGGGCCATTATGACTGAGTAGCAGCTGAGAGCTAGAGTCAGGTGGATGTCTTTATTAAATCAATCAATTAATCAATCAAGCAAATTTATTTGTTTCTAACTCGTATTCTACCGTACAAGTCCAGGACGAGATACAGTTACCATTACAGATATTTTCACAGAATCCCGAGCATGAATATATATCTTAAAAAGAAAAAACTAAGTTAAGAGGTTAAAAGTGCCAAAGATCTACGTTACTACTTAAATAGGCTACCGTTTAAAATTGAGCTTGCTTGCATAGGCCTAATGTTAAGTTTGTTCGGGTCTTTTCTTGAAAGTATGTTAAAAGTTTTCCCTGCCAATCTGATGACCGAGTCCCTACCACAGCTGTTTTTTTGTGGACTCGGATAGCGAAATCTGATCTTTTTCCAGCTCTTGTGCTTCTCGCCACAATTTCAAACAGATTGCAGATGTATGATGGGGCTAGGCCGAATCTCACCTCCCTGTATAAGAACAGTGCTGAGGATTGGTTTATGCCAAGCATCCTGAAACATTCCGATGAAGAATGGCATGGTTCAAGGCCCAGAAACATCCTGGTAGCTCTGTAGAGGGATTTCTAGTCTGTGTTGGACTGTTGGAGAGTCTTGCCGACAGAAGCGAACACCAGTTTCGCGTGTTCATAGCGAGGAAGGACAGGTAAAAGTTTTATAAGCAATAGTTTTGTTTCTACTGGAAAGAAATTCTTGCATCTGACTAGAGCGGAATAATTTGACTCTACGGTGCATTGTGTAGTGTATTGTAGTGTATTGTGAATCCAACTCTTCGATTCACAATAGTATTGTGAATCGAAGAGTTGGATTCACAATAAATTACAAGGTATGGCCTATACTGTAATAGAGATAAGACTGGAGACAATGAATCAAAACCTAGCCTGTTAACTCTGCAACCGCGTTAATTCTAAGAATTCATCTCATCTGCGTGTGGGCCTACAGCCTACTTCCTCCGCTAAACGCTTTCTCTCCAGACACAAAATATCGTACGCAGTTATCCTTCATATCTTCGGCTACAACATTTGTAGCGGGAAAACAGACCTTGACAGCAGGAAATCCACGCTCATTACTCTGCTCGCTTGTGTTTGAGTCGTCCATAGTTGATTAAGTGCAAATTTTATCCTACAACTGGAGAGGAAATAAAAGACCAAACACCAACGGAAAGCAGATGTTTCGAGAATGCATCATGGCAGAAATGCTGACATTGCAGCATCAGACAGCCTCACTTGCAATAGCAGCTCTACGAGGCAATCGCTTTCTCTGCAGCACGTTGACAACATTGACACATGCGCGGTCTGGCTGGACCCGAGCTCCAATAAAATAACTATAGATCATATTTTATAAAGATTAAGAAATTAAAGAAGAAAGAGTATTGCAGCAGCTAAAAAGTTTATTTTCAGCAGATGATATGTCACAGCTCTTTCGCAGCTAAACGATAGAGGACTGAATTCGGTTTCACAAGCACACCAATCGCTTGCTTCGACAATAAGTTCAGAAAGTTTTGATTTAATCTCCATACGTATAAGCATAGTATAAGTAGCGGTGCGATATGTTGCTATAGTCTATGTTTGAACATGGTTTGAAATCGGATGTCTGATTGTCAACAAATAATTACTGGCAGCGATAGTCTAAAGAACACAGATGCTAATTGGCTCGTCCCATGATCCAGCGCCATTGGTAACTGTTATTGACTGACACAGTTGGGAACGAGACAAAATAAAAATGATAATGATGATGATGATGCGGACCTATTTTTCTCGTCACTCGGTTGCTGTGTCACGTGATGCAAAAGGTGACGTATGAGCGCCCGGACTCCTTGGTAAGTGCGCGGCGTTGGTGTCGTCTGTGAGCGCGTGCTGTTGATGTCAAGTGATTCAGCAGCAAGATAACATGGCTGCCACGGCAACTACATTGGGGATGGTCATTGCAGCGTATTTATATTGGACAGGAGCACTCTTTATGCTCGTATTGATTTGTGCTGGGGAGATTTCAGCTGGAAATTGTGGATGCCAAGGTATAAACGAGACAGCTAGCTGATTTGCGTCGGGCTTTGTTAGTCACTCACATCATTGTCGGTTGAATATTCTGTGTTGGTTGCTGCTGTTTCATGTAGCTCCATTTACATGCAATATATCCCAACAAATTGCCACGAAATAACTGTGCGCATGCCTTCACTTGTCTGGGATGGAGCTTACCAATATTTTAAAGCTCGAGGCGCCGGCTTATAATTCGCGAAATGGATCGATTTTGCGGTGCTTTTATCCACAACTTACTTTGTATTTTTCTGTCAAGTAAAAGAGTGAGAAGGTACAGCATTCAATAATTAATGCTCTTGTAAAACGTGCAAGACTTTTTACTTATCCAAGTCTTTGGCTTATTGTGTTATTTGCAGGAACTCAGTACTACGGAGGCATAACCAAGGTAAAGAGATTGTAGAGTGAATGTTGATCGACTAGTTGTTGGCCTCTTAGCTCCTGCCTAGCAAGCTCTGGTCGTTGACATATATTCTCGAACCTCTGCTTCCCAATGCCGTCTACTCACAGTGTGTGGACGGTGTCTGTTGTCAAGCACACATCGTTTCCGGGTTGTTAACGAACATCTTGCACGTGCAATGTTTTGCTTGAACATTTCCTCGTTTGCTGAGCAGCGAATTATCTGTGCATGACGCAGGTGCTGATTATCAACATTTACTGTTACGATTGCCGTTTTGTTTCGTCGTTTGGCTTGGCTTGGACATCGGTGTATCTGTTTGTTAAATTCGATAGCTTCTATCTAATTTGTAGGCCTAATGTCAGTGTCTGGAGAACATGTGTTTATAGTCGGCGAGATTCCAAGTCGCAAAAGCATCATGCATGGACCCCTCCCGTTGTTTCAATTTCGCTTCACTGACTTCATCGACTGAACCTTGTTTAGCTGTCTTGTTGACAATGAAGTGGCGTTTAGACAGCGATAGTCATATCATGCAGATGCTCTCTGTATACTGTGTTGCCGATTCTTTTCTCGCGTGTCTACTGACTGTTGTTTAATTTATCTTTACATTTTCCCATAGGCAAATTCAAATGAGGCGTTTGCTGACAGGTACCTCTATTCAAGCGAATTTACGTCTTGTTGAATTCCGCTGTGCTGCCTTAACCTGCTCGTAGTCTATTCTGCTGATGTGTTCAACATGTGATTAAGGAATATACTACTAGCCTACAATTGCCAGTGTTTGTGGCGGCGCGGGCTAATGCTCCCAGGCCTTGTTACATAATCCGTGTTTGCGATCAGCTGTTCTCGAGGTTTGGGGCGTTGTAATTTCCTACCTCGCTTGGTTTTGGATCTGCCGTCGTGTGTGCTCTTGCGTTTATCCAAACCCACTTCCCGTCCAACGAAATGCTGACTGTTATTCGGTTTATCTACCTGCGTGGGTTGCAGCAGTGCTGCACTAAGATGGAAGCAGGAATGGCTTGTTGACAGAGTCATCCTCCTGAAAAGGCGCTTGTTGCGGACTGCATACAATTAAGCTACTTAGAATTCAACTGTTCCCATATTAAACAAACACTTGCATGAATAGTTCATTAGTTATCTGATGTAAGGCGAGGAAGTATGTGTCTTTATTTGCGTATTAGCAACAAATAAGAATTTACATATATGGAAGGCAGGTAAATCCTGCACTAATACCATACGAATCAACTATACAAACAATACAATAGATACTACATTACAATACGGTGCTCTCAAGTAAATGCTTGAACTTGCCAATGCTGCCAGCTGTCACCACACTTTCTGGAAGAGTGTTCCAATGTCTGATGACGAGATCAGTTACAGCCGTTAAAAGTAACGGATTACAATTACAAATTACTTATAGAAAAATGTAACGATTTACAATTACAAATTACACTTGTTTCAAAAGTTATCATTACAAATTCCTTTTAAAATTACTTTTGCAAGGAAGGACATGCACATTTTGTCATGAGATCGAAGAGTATTTTTGTGATTACTCATTACTGCTGAAAAATCACACTTAAATGCAGCATAACATCAATCGATGTCAATCTGTTTGACTGAACGGAGTGAACGCTAGCACTGTGACTGCTTCGGAACGATTTCGTTGAAGGAAGAGCAACTGAGCAAGTATGAAAAGTAATTTTCAAAATGCCCGACAATTTATAGTAACAATTACAAATTACTGCTGAAAAATGTAACGAATTACCGTTACAAATTACTCTATCAAAAAAGTAACGGATTACAGCTAAAATAACTTTAAAAATTAACGATTACAAGTAATCAGTTACTTGTAACGAATTACTATACAGCACTGGACGCGATGGAAAAAGAAATCATGTTGTGCGTTATTATTATCCACTGGCAAATAGTAACGATGACAGTGGCCACGAGTGTTACTCGATATGATGCGAATATCAGATGGCAGAGACAAGGGAGACACAGTAATTCTAACAGCCATGAGGGCAATAGAGTCAATGATTTCCATTTACATTAATATTGAGTTGTGTTGTAACTCACAGCCAATAAGCTATGCTTTGTATTTGTTTCGTATCACCTCTTCTTAATTAAAAGTTGATATATGGAAAGTAACTAGTAAGAATAATTGCTTTCAACTTCATTAATTTGTAACAGTAGTCAATTACTGTCTGAGATGAATAACTGTAATTTGATCTATCAAATGACTGTAATATTACAGCTCTGCTCCTGTTACACTGTTCATGTGGCACTTGATTGTATGTACACAATTACTGACGATCTAAGCATGCATTCTGTTCTTTGCTCATAAGCTGGCCAAGCTAGTTCTCTCAAGCCCTTGATCCTTAAGAAAGTAGCTTGATGCAAAATTCGATGATGACCAACTGAGCTGCTTTGCGTTTTAGACTGGGATCCACTGTATAGGCCAGAGAAAGGAAGTGCCCGATAATGGTGTAATAGCAATTTGTGTGATTCTGTTTTGCAGTGGAGGGACACCTTATAACACTCCAAATAGCAGGATACTGCAGTTTTACCCAAACTACTTGGATTTTCGAGAACAGTAAGTGCCACTGCCAAAGCTTGTGTCTGACTAAGCTGATAAAATTGTTTCGTGCGAGCCACATCGCAACCATGTGCTACAGGCGCATTGTTCTAGTTGTGATGTGAGATTTTGTTACAGCTGGAAGGAATGGAAGCGTGTTTTTCTGGTAATTAAAAAAGTTTTGTGTGTTACTATTGTTGGCACTTAATTATGTTGCCCGAAGTTAAAGGCCCTCTTCAATGTGATAGTAAATCCTCAAATTGCAGACTGGGCTTGAAGTAAGCAGGTGATATTAACGCATGGTATGTCGCCAACAGTCCAAGGCAAAATCGATATTGCGAAAGCCCTGGCCCTAAGATGTGCGCACATTCACTTTTCCCTTGGTGCACTTTCTATCTTGCAGGTAATATTTACACAGTAAACAAACTTTGAGATAGCGGTACCAAATTAAGTCTGACCAAATTGTAGGTTGTCTTTAGCTTGTTCTGTTGGTGTTGCAAACATTTGTCGCTCTGAAAGCCTGGATGTTTGCTGTTGTTTTCTGTTAGTCTGGGGTTCTTTGTTATGCATAATTCACTAACACACACCAATATCAGGTGCATAAAAGAGCATTGGATTGTGGTCATTTGTGGACAAAGGTCCGTCACAATCAACAAATTTGTCTCAATTTACCCGGAATAATCACGCTGAAATGGCTTGTTTTGCTCACAACTGTTAACAGACACTCCAAGCACATGTGGCTACTTCTCCGTGGATCCTTGATCCATTTATTGTTGACTAATTGACCAACTGCCTCTTCCCTCCTGCTATTCATGATCTCCATGGCTTGATGTTGTTAAAGTGCTACTGCCACCAAATTCGATATTTCACGTGTGGGTAGAGCTCGATGAGATAATACGATTGGCAAAACGAATTTTTCCACTGAGACATCGAAAACCAGAGATATTGACCTCTGGGCATTGACTTCTTAGAATATTTAATACCAGCGAAAAGGGGGCGGAGGTCGGAACCCAGGTCAGAATCGCTAACAAAGTTAGTATGGGAAATTTACCTTCTTTTAATTCAAAACTTTGCGCTGCCACTCTTGCACATTTGACATGATCGATTCAGTAATCTCACAGCTATAGGCTTGTTGTTTGCCGAAAATTGTTTGTTTTGAAGCAGTTTTAGCATGATAGGCTACTCCTTGGTATTTCGTCCATCTCGATCACATTTTCCCCACGACTTTGTGCTGCTTTGACGGAACTCGCTTCTTAAATTCTGAAATGACTGTGGACAAGGGTTAATTTGCATAAGGCGTGATAATAAGTGCATTTGATATGCTGTTTCATTTGCCACAATGAAAAGAGTCGATGAAGTCCAAGTGGCGCGTTTAATAGCCGCTTTGGCATTTGTCTGTCGCCTTTCTGCTCTTGCTGGCCTTGTCCAGTAAGCTACTACCTTTAACCACGGATGAGTCGTTGGCTGGACACGGAAAACATTTATCGCGAGTTTCTTGGGTTGAACAGTTAACATTTTGTAAGAGCGATTATTGAGTAGTTGCTACGCATGGCAATTCCTCGAATTTTATTGCCGCTTAATAATCAACGATTTTACGGTTATCCGAGGCGTGCAGGAGTGATTTTCTTCACTTCACGATTTTTCAAAATTCATAGAAGACTGCATAAATTCCGGGACTCAAACGGGTCCCGGAACTACTATTCCGGGTCCCTGGAGGATCATTTCCTGTCAGTTGAGAGCCCTAGTCTTAACACGTAAAGTAAAATATATCATGATTACACACGTTTTTGATTTCTTGAGTAGCCTGCGTCATTACTTTGCTGAATACTGGTGCTGCTGATACCAAACTCACAGTCAGTCAACAGCTGTCTGAAAGAATGTTTGAATTCTGTTCCGTGTGACCTTCAATGATGGCGATTGGTCTTAAGTAAACCATTAAATTTGCCATGTCATTTTGGCTTACAGAATTTGCCAATGAAATTATTCTGTGTCACAGTAAGAGATTTATATGATTGAAATGGCCTCAAGAGAAGACTTATTTTCTAAATTTATTTCATTTCTTCAGGGATGAGAATCTTCCGCGGATTCTCGAAGTTTTGAGCTTCCTGGGTCAATCTTGTAATTCTTCTAAATCCGTAGAGAAAACTTATTGGGGTAGGGTGATCGTAAACTCTGATGTGTAACGCAAGTGCTGATCGCAAGTTCATAACAACCAATGTTTTTGCTCTGACTTACGAAATGGCCTATTTCCTTGCTGATTCTAAACAAAGGTCGACAAGCATTGCCATTTTGGATTGTTCTAAGCATTGACTGGTTGGTTGCTTCAGCTTTGACCAATCAGTGACGCGATATTTTCGCCGGCTTCAAAACATGTTCAGAAGCAAGGTTCAGAAGCATCTGGCTGCGGAAAGCGAAGCAGTTGTGCAGGAAATCGACTAGGGCATAAAGAATATGTTTTGTAGTCATGGCTTGACAAGTCAGTCACTTTGACTATTAAAAGTTGGCCAAGTTGAGAGAAGTTACGGAGAGTTTGATCGACTGCTGTATTTTGCAAAGGTTGGTCTCTCAGAAAATGCGCAGTATGTGTGTTGTTGGGGAGCTCACAGATTATGAATCTAGCGGATGTATTGCACTGGTTGAACATTCCAACAAGATCAAATCAAAGCTGTTTACCGTTCTTTAACCATTTACTTGGCAATTATTGAAGTAATTTCATAATCACAACACTCAACACAGAAAATTTGCTGAGTACAGTAGGCCTAGGCAAGCTGGAACCATTTTACATAAAATTCCAAATTGCTGCTCTGCTTTGCCAACTTGCAATAGTGTGATCACAGTGATATTCCAATGAAAGTATGCAGAAAAACGTGTCAAATAAATATCAAAATATGGCGACCGTAAAATTTTGGGGAGACTCCCTGCCCTTGTAATGAAACATGCCACGCCCCTAATCCCGAAAATTTTTTGCCTCTGGCGGGGATCTCCTCGGATTTATCATTTCGTCGTTCTCATCCCTGTTTGTTGTTTCTTTATAGATATGTTGGCATGCCACATGCGGAATCTGTCATGTTATTTAACCCCAGCAGTGAATATAGTATAGTTTTAAATCCAAGGAAGCCATCTTCTTCCTTTTTCTATGTTTCATCGTATGATGTGGAGGTACGTTGGCTCCTTTTAGTTAAAATGTTGTCATTAGGATTATTGATCACATTCCAGCAGCATTGCCATTGTTATTCATTTCTATTATTTGTTCATCATGATATCAGTCATACAAGCACATAGAAGTATCATTACAGATTAATTATACATTTATGATTGACAGATGCAAGGGTCAGTCTGTAAACAAAATTGCTTGTTTGTTTGGAAGACGTGTGATTTTATGTAAATAGTAGTGAGCATAAGTTTAATTCGTATTAATATTCTCCTTAGCTACAATGTGAGTAGGTGCACATCATCATCATTCATCATCATCATTCATCATCATCATTTATTCTGTAAAATCCGATAATGGTGCTTGATTTGCTTCTAGGAGGTTCCACCCCTAGGGAATACGTCAGTGAAAATAGTCTTTGTGGCTTACATCCCTGGCAGCATAGAGAGTACTGTGGCATTTGCAACGTCCAGAGGAACTTTCAACTACCAGGTAGTCAGCTTATTGGACATAACAATTGTTCCCTCTTGACTAACTGCCTATAGTACCCTGAGTCTTTGCTAATGGTAGCAATCCTGTTTCGGCCAAAATTGCTGTTGATTTTGGATTGTCCTCTGGCAAATGCCTATCAGTAGTTTGTTTTCATTATCTCTCATTAATTAAGCCTCAATATTGCTTCTGGATGTCAGAATTAATATTTCTTCTTTCCAATGAAGCCCGATTGTGCTCATTAGAGCTATATAATATTGAATGCTTGTTGTGTTGAACATTCCAATGTATTTTTGTCAGGTGTTTGCAACTGGCTTACCAAACCCATACCGCCTGCGATCATTTGTTGGAGCAAAGATACCATTTAATGGGACTTTCTCTCCTTACATAAATATGTTTAACCCTTACGATGAACCACTTCAGGTACGGGAACCACAGCAGTACGAATTTGCATTTACTCTCCTCATTGCTACATTGAGCTTGATGAGTCTACTTTTTATGTACCACTAAAGTAAACCATTGGCGATAGTGAAGTGATTAGCGTCAAGTTGATTCCATTTGTCCATTAAAATGTCCACTCTATGCTAAAGGTTTGTGGATGAGACATTGTCATCACCATGCAAGTGCTATGCAACTCACGAGTGAGATTACAATACAGTCAACTCCACCAATAACGGTGCGCTGGGGACCGTCCAAATTCAACCGTTATTGGCGAAATCCGGTATAGGCAAAACAATGAAAATGACGTAATCATTTGTTTTATTGTAACAAATAGCAGCAGAAATTAGCTAACCGTTACATAGCAGAAAATTATTGCGTAATTGTTATAGTTACGATTGAAATATGACGCCAGAGTAGTCTGTCAAAAAGACGAAAGAGCCATGGACTCAATTTCGCCCTGTATAATGCCATCAGCTTCATTCTGCTGCTTTCTACAACGGAAACATGACTGTAATTGTGTAGGAGATGGCAGCAAGCGCATTCATGATTCCAGAAGCCGTAGGTACAGGTGCCTTGTCCTCAACATCGTCGTCGGAGTCAGCGCGAAAGTCGACTACATCATCTTTGCCCTGTCGCGATGATGAATGTTCCACGGCGATTTCATCGATGGTTGGCACTCCTGCTACAACTACTACGTCATCACGAAGAGCACAGTCACAAACTCAATGTTTTTCAGGAATGTTCGGGAACCCCACTGGACTAACAATGCGGTCAAATTTGAATAGGTTTGACTTCAACTTTTTACAAGAAATTGAAAATACTACAGAATCAATATCGTACAAACTGATTTGGAGGGACTCAAAACCGATAATGGCGAATTATTTGTGATATGGGGCCAGAATTAAAACCGAAATAGACGAAAAACCGTTATTGCCGACACCGGTATTGGCGGATATATTTAGCAAAGGCAGACCGTAGCAATCATTGGGACTTTAAAAGTTCACCGCTATTGACGAAATTCCGGTAATGGCGGAACCGTTATGGGCGGAGTTGACTGTACTATGACGTTAGAACCTCCCTTCCATTAATTTATTTTGTTGCCATGTACTTCAACTTTTAAGTCCAAAATCTTACAAACAAATGCTTGCAAACTTAAAATAATAACATATTTATAGTCTGCATCATGTACTTTGTTAGAAAATGTGTTTTTCTCATTAGAGGCGTCAACCCTAGTCATTATTAGGCTACAGATTATTTGCATTGCAATTTACAAATCTTTATCTAAAAATTGGTAAATATGTGGTAACAATATGTTACATTTTTCTATTGTAATATAAAGTTTTTGCACATGTTTTGAAGGTATAATATGTATTTTGCTAGCTTAATATTAGTCGATAGACTTCCATAATCGGACACCTTTGATTCAGGTGATTAAACAATGACTTGCAAAGATCACGAGACAGTTGTTTTGCTTTTGACTTTGTCATCTAAACTCACATGCATGTGTCAGGTATGTTAATGTGATGTTATTCTCTGTTGTTAGATCATTGAAATGTATTCCAGTGGTGGGGACCTGCACTTGGACCCACCTCACGGCAGCACTAATAATGTCACAAAAGATTTATGGGTGAGTTCCATTGTTGCTGGAGCACTTGAGCTTCGCACCAGGTGGAAAGGAGGCCGCCACTGGGGATGTATTAGTGCATGACGTTTTGACTAACGCTGATGGATTTTTGAACCCATCCTAAATTAGCAGCAGATCAATGAAGACCTGCTCATGAATTGCAAATGAGGGCTTTGGCCAGTTGTCTCGTGCGCACATAAATTTCAGGATTGATCAATTTATATTCACTCTAGTGTCCTGATTGATTTTTTTATTTGATTTTAGCGAATTCCACCTTACGAGACAAAAGCAATTATGAAGGTCTCTTATCATGGCTCGAAGAACGTATTTTATCGTGGCTTTGTGCGTGTAAAATGTGCAGCACCAGCTGCTTCTGAAGAAGTTGTGGTGTTACCTATTGAGGTTTCTGTCACTGACGGTGAGTACCCTGTTCCTGTTGCACCAAGTAGTTGGGCAGCACTACGGTTGGACAGATCAGCCAATTCTATTTCGTCCAATTTCAACTGATCTCTGCTTCATAAAAGCCGATCGTAGATCAATCACCAATCAGATAACCCTATTAACGCATTTGATGCCACAACAAGGGCTGCAAAATACTACCAAGCCGAAATATTAATCATAACATCTTTAGGCAAATTTGCCATTAGCATTTCAGTTAAAGTAATTGTCTTAATCCTTTACCTTCTCATAAAACTAGTTAAATGAAGACTTTAAGTCGCTTCATCGATTGCTGATTGGTTGATCACTAGGGACTAACTATGTGATTGGTTATATGTTGCTACTTTTAAATTGTTTTGAAAACGTGTATACATGTCAATAGCAGGACAAGGGTTAATGTGGCTAAGTATAATTTAGGTGAGGTTAGACTCACACCATAATGCTGATGTGCGATGCGGTTGTAATGGAGGCTAGTCTCATTGTGGCACAAGCCGCACAACTGATGTGGTGTGACATCAGACATTCCGTTCTTGCTGCCATGTTATTGATACACACATGGTCTTGATGGTGGAGTGTGAGCAGCAGTTCCTCGCCATTGTTACCGCCTGCGAGAGCCTGGAAAATTGCTTTACAAGAATCTGTGCATTGGGAATTCCACTGACTTAGCAGTGGGACTAGTGCTTGGTTTGCTGTCTCGACTATTGCTATTCGCTGGTAAGCAACCCCCACCAAATCGATTTCTGCTATTCGCAGGAAAAGGTGCTCCTACCAAACCAAGCACCAACCTCAATAGAGCTTATCTATGCTGATGAGTTTCATTGTATCAATGCTTCTGCATTCTTAAGTTTGTTAGTTTAAATTATCAATTCCTTCCGTTGAAATCTCCAGCTACTGCCTGCTAGGAAGGGCCCATATACTGTAATGAAGTTTTAAAACTGAATATGTTGTAATTAGTCTCTGGGATAAGACTATCACCTTTTATCTGCTAGAAAGACCCTCATTTTGAAAACAATGGTTTATTAATTCAATTTCAAGAATCAACCATCCGTCAACACAATTATTATTGTTTTGGCAAATCAAAACAAAGCAGCCATAATAAAAAACGTGATGAAAACAAATGAAGGAACATGAAGATGTTGTTGCCCCAATTCTTTTCATGTTGCAAGCAGCAGCTTAGTACACGGCAGAACAATAAACTTTTGTTTGCATGCATGTTAACGCCCTACGCCCACGGCGCTTCGACGACTACGACTACGCAGCTCCATGGCATGGCTGCGAATTGGTGCTTTCGGGATCGGCTGGCGAGCAGTTGCGGCATCGATGAGAGCTTGGGCTTCTTCGCCAGTCCACCGACGTAATCCGTCGATCGCAGTCTTGGCCTGCCAGGGGTGCGACGGGTTCCATGTGGCATGCCATTGATCAGAGACTGATGTGCAGTGTGACATTGGAAGTGGCCAAGCCATTTGAATTGCTGACTCATCAGTACCTCTGTGGTGAGGCACCACCTGTTGCCTATCCTTTTTTCAAGCTCTACATTGGAGACAAAATCATCCCATTTTAAGCCAAGGAGAATGCGCCACATGTCATGCCCAAAGGCGTCGATTGCTGCTGTTTCTGAGGCTTTGACTGTCCAGGTACACGCAACATACAGAACCTTAGACAGCACAAGAGCTCTTGCTAGATGGAGTTTTGTTTCTATGTTGATGCGGCTTTTCTTCAGAAATATGCAGCTGTTGAGGGCTTGTCTTCCCATAGCGAGACGCTCCTCGCGTTGCGCCCGAAGAACGTTAAGTCGTCGCCGTAACGCTCCTCTAGGTAAGGTACCTCCTCAACGTCAGGCAGCTTGATCCGCAGGTGATCGATTCTCTCTGTCCACTCTCGCATCATTGCCTCCGTGTAGAGATTGAAGAGCGATGGTAACAAGTTTGGTGATTTTATTGCGTACAGTACAAACTCTTTTAATCGATTCCTGATAAGCGCAATTCCGGATAAGACTGTAGCTGGTGACATTCCCACGTTCCAGTGCCTCATCAGGCATACCATGATGTACTGTCACCACTTTTGTTGACCTTGGGTGCATTGTGCTTGATAACATGGTTTTAAATTTCTCTTGTTTTCAGAACCAATCGTGTTTACTAACATTGATGCATTTGATTTTGGAATGCTTCGGACAATGGGTAAGGCTTCACTAGTTTATCTTGTTCATTTTGAACTGGTTGGTTATGTGATACAGATTACACGAGATCGTGATTGCATGATGCTAATATAGTCATGTCCTGGACTCCTGGAGGCACTTTTTGATTTTAGAGTAACTGTGCTTTGTTTTTTGTTTTTTTTTATCTTCTCTGGGCTTGTATAGGATGTTGTTGCTGTCATCTATGATTACTGGATCAATTGAGTTGAACTATGTGTCTCTTTTTAGATGAAGCAAAATCATTGAGTCTCAACCTGTTCAACAATGGAAACTCCTCAGTTACTATCTCTGTGAGTGTTCTTTGAAGCAAGTAACACTCCTCCTATTGAATACTGCTGAGTCCTTCCAACATTACTGAATCTTGAGATAAGTAATTTATATTGCCATGGAGCGAGAGACAATGTTTTGTTCATGTGTTTCAAAATACAGAAGTCTCTTTGACTCTATCTATCAGTCTACAAAATTTTATCAAAATCTGAGAGGGTGATTGTCATTCTCGTGCATGTTGTTAATGGAATGACCCTTTGGCAAACTGTGCATGTTATGATGTCACCAAATTGCTATCAGCTAGGTCACGGTGTGTGCTATGGATGTAAAGTCTCCTTATCTCTTTTCAGTCCATTACAGCAGTTCCTAGAAACAAGGCTGTGTCTATTCAACACTCAGTAAGTGAGCCATGCTGATGCTTTCCCTTTGTACGTGATTGCAGTTGCAGAAATGCCAGGTACTTAGTTGCAAATAATTGCTGCTGTTGCATTACTAGTTACTTGCCATCTGTTCTGAAGGAGAGTGACTTCAAATGGAAGTGATTACTTGCTTAATCAAACTTCAAACATACAGAATAATTGTATGAGTTATTTAAGTGACCTATTAATCTTTCTTGTATTATTCTTTCCGCTTCCTTGGTGTCTTGTTGTTGTTGTTGTTGTTGTTGTTGTGGATGGTAGCTTATCAATGTTTGATTTTGTTGTAGTCTGTCATTCTAAAGCCATGCAAGAAGTACACAAGAGCTGCCACCATCACGTTCTCTGGTTTGTACCTAGTGGTCATTGTGCATAGTAGATCACCTTGCTGCTTGGTTTGGTGAGATCAGCTTACCTTCAAACTGCAGTTTAGTTCGGCTGACAATCTTAGGACAACTAAAGTACTGGTTTTGTAAGTCGTGTTGATAGGCTTATTTGCAGCAGGAAAATGTCCTTGTTATGGGCTATTGTGTTGATCAATCAGTATGAGATATGCACTAAGATATTAGAACTCAGTTGACCCCCCGCAACATGTGTGTATCTTGTGAAAACATTTAAGTGACATTGTTTCAATTTAATTTGCGACATGTCACTGCTAGCTTTTCCTGTTTTCAGAAGAATCAGAAACTGCATAGTGTAGACATCAAGGTAGCAATGCTATTTAGCAGCCTCTACTTGGTCTCAAGAGTCAGCATTGATGCCGATTTGGCCAGTACAGCCGTGTTGTTACAGCAGAAATGGCACAAAATTTTATTTTATTTAAGACACTACATGTTCTGTTTCTAAATTCTCTTGTAGCATATCATGTCACCCACAAGAAGCAGTCATCTGGCATGATCGTCATTACTTTTGGAAACAAAGGTCACCAAGTGTTAGAGATCCCTTACCAAGCAACGGTGCTGAAAGGGTAAATCAGTTATTATAGCTGTTGTTTCTTGACTCATTTCAGCCATTTTGCAGTCAACCGAGCATTACAGCATATGTGTTCTATTTGGTTATTACGGGTTAAATTATCGTTGTAATGGTTTTTTCCCTTCACCTTTCAGAACCATGGCATATTCTGTATCACGGACCACATTCTTTGCACTCGATGCCATCTCCAAGCCTGTTACTCAAGCCCTGACAATCACAAACACATTCAACTTCCCTTTACTCATCTACAATGCCACACTACCCGCCACGGTGAATGGCACGTTTGCGGTGAGCTTGCATTTTTGACTCAATAATTCCATGAACCGTGACATAATTGGGTATTCAGAAATTCATATTGCTGCACAGTGAAGTTTGCAACCCCATTTGTCACTTCCAATGGACTGTGGGATTTCTTAATTGCTACTGTTATTTGCTAGTACAACACAAGCAATCAAATAATCAATAGTCATGGATTACTGATAATAGCTACCTTTTCTGGTAACCAGATACTTCAGAGTGGGATTTTAGTTACAGATTACGCTTTCTTGGTGAGACCACTTGGGACATTGCCGGAATTCCCCAGCTATTTGAGCAACGGATTTTGATATTTCACCTCATTAATGCTCACCACCGCATGTGTCCGTACATGTTACTAACACAGAATCTTCAATACACCCGTACAGCCACATGCTGGATGTTTACTTGTCCTCACACAATAAGACATTTTAAAGCTGCTCAGCCCTGAAGGGTTTCACTCTGGAGCTCAGCACACCTCAGCCAATGAGCACATCAGATGGATGGATGTTTATTTGAGGTTGCTTTATCCTTGGTTGATTCACAGCTTTTCATAGGTAGTTGATAATTATAATTATTTCAGTACTTTCTAATGGTAATCGATTACTTAGTCTAAACAATAGAATTTCTAAAAACGCAAGAACCAAGCAGACTCATGTTAAGCAGAAACAAACACTAGCTAATAGAGGCACATGAAAGTGATTAACATGAAACCATTATCTGTGTTTAGCGCATGCAAATATTTCATCAACACCAAAGGACCTCACAACAATAGCACTCTAATTGTACTTTGGTTCATTATAAACAAGATTAATATTGCACATAATTATGTTGATAGTAATGACTTTGCAAAGGCTAGCACAATAATTTTGAATATGTCCAGTCAATGCTCTCTACATTGCAGTCATTTGGCTGGAACACTTTGATGTATTGTTTCTCCTTGGTGCCGAGTAGATGTTGAATTTATTGCAATGTGTTGGATCTTTGCAGATAATGAACTTTACAAAGAATTTGATCGTCCAACCAGGCAAACTGGTGTCCCCTTTATCCATACAGCATAAAGCCAAATCCTCAGATGTCATGGCGACCGCCACGTTGCGCCTTTACACCAACGCATCCATATTTACTATTCCAATCCACAGCTATAGTGGTCAAGTGAAGGTGTGCTTCAGTGAATCAAGAGATCGATTGTGTACTATGTTACCTTTTGCTCTGTTTGATTGTAGTTATGCTGTTGGTCAGATTAATTGACATTCTCAACTGTTTTCAATGTTGTAGTATTCCGTGGAAGGAGTTGAGCAGAACATCCTGGAGTATGGTACAGTTGGTACGATGGAGAACAGGAGTGTCACCTTCAAGATCATTAATGATAACCCTGTTGAGGTCCGTTTTGAGTGGCGTGTGCAGTCACTGTTTGATAAATCAGTGGAATTACCGTGAATTTCTTCCGCTGGTTTGCTTGACAAACAATACATCATCCAGTTGTCATCTCCACTCTCACAGGTGTCCATCAAAGAATTCAATTCCAATGTTGAGTTTGTTCGTTTGCGACTCCTGCACATCCAACCATTCAAGAAAGCAAAGCATCCAAAGAAGAGTAACATTTCACTAGAGCAGAATAATTCAACTCGTGTTGTTATTGCAGCAGATGAGAAGGTGAGAGGGATGATAAATTATTCGTATGACAGCCTCAACAACCTTTTCTTCTGCTCCATAGATCACGGCTTGCTTTTACCACTCATATGTGCTGTCCATTGTTCAAGGTGATTGGTCCAGCCAATGAAAATGCCCCTCCCACTACGACACCACGATCGGTCTCAAAATTTGTACCAATGTTGGCAATCTCTTGAGTCGTTTTTGCTTGCAGAACTCGTGTTACGTTATCTACAAAAAGGGGAACATTTGCCCCTGTGCATTTTTGGACCTGATCACAGATGCTGATTTGTCAATGGCTATTGTGCGTGTTGTCCTGTTTACCCCTTTAGCATGACCGCTCAATTACTAGGACGCAAGAAAACAAGCTTTGAAATTATATCGAAAGGAGCTTCCTGGGCTGACTAAGTTTTGCAATTCACTTTCATAGAGGGGGTAGTCAATGGGAATTAATCTGTTCAAGGTTGACACCTAGTGGTGCCATTCTCACCTGTCTATTTCAGCAACATTTGGCCTTTCTGCTGTCGCAAAAGTCACCCCATTGCGTGTGGACCGCTTTGCTTGAGAATTGGCACGCCACCCAAATCCCGAGCGGGTGGCTTATGGGTTAAATGCTCTAACACATGGTTCTTGTGTCGGTTTTCACCCTCAGCAATCGCTACGATCAGAAAAAAACAACCTTCTGCCACTTCCAACCCACATTTAATCGATAAATCCAGCGAGGAGGGGGGCTGGCCCATTCCAGGTTTTGCCTGTACCAAATCTCCAGGTCAGCAGTCTTGGGGTGCTCCCAAAGTGTGGCCAGCCGGGCAAAGGGACGCTCATCGTAGACCTGTCCTCGCCTAGGGGTAGAAGTGTCAATGACGGTATCGATACTGCTGAGTTCACCTTATCGTACGTTCGAGTGGATGAAAATTATTCAGATGGTGGCCCCACTGTCGCAGTTGCCGTTCCCTACAACATTCGCTACGTGCTACTGCATTTGTTGTTTGCCACCACACACGTTATCACTACTATTTGCAGTCTGCTGACACCTGCCTGACACGTGATAGGCTATTTGCTACCACATTTGCTGTTCACAGTTGCCTTTGCCACCGCCTTC